>PVIJ01010930.1:0-57521 GCA_004024925.1 Scalopus aquaticus | reverse complement strand
TCGACGCCCAGCCGGGGAGAATCCCACATGGCGTGGCAGACCTCTCCTGCCTCGCCCGCTGCTCCCCTCAGCAGTGTATTTCTGATCTGCCTGTTCTGCTCCCTACTCTGTCTCTGGTGGACCCTCTCGCCCCACGCCTCTGGCCTGTACCCCAGCTTATATGTATAAATAAATAAATCTTCAAAAAAAAAAAAAAGAATTAACCTTTAAAAAAAAAAAAAAAAAAGAAGGCCCCTTACGTCGGGAGCCGGCCCAACAGGACCGCGTCTATGAAACATCGCTCCAGACAGAGGCGGCTGCAGAATCATCAGAATACGACGGCAGAATCCCAAACAGCCGAGCCGGGGCCGGCGACAGAGAGTGAGAACCGGGGACTCGGGTGAGGAGAATCTTTCCTTATTTTCAGGATGGCTCTTTAAAAGTCTGTCAAAATGCTTAATAGAGATGAGAAGATTAATCGCTGTCATATTTACAGTGTCGAAAGGCAAGACCGTATCGATCTCTTCATTTTATAGATGAGAATACTAAAGCAGAAAGGAAAGCGCGCGCTTGCTATTCATCAAGGAAGCCGCGCGAGCTGGGCCACAGGAGCGCGCGCACCCGCCGGGCCGTCCGAGGGCGCTTGGGGTCGGGAGAGCCAAGACGCCTGATGCAGACCTGGGCGCTGCGGGAGCCAGCTCACGGTGTCTCCCCGATGGCTCCACCCCGGGGCGGCCGCGCGGGCCCCACGACCACGCTGGTGCCGGTGAGTGGAGGGCGCCCGAGGCCTGTGACCCCGGAGCCGCCGGAGCCCAGTGGGCTGCGCCGGGCGATGGTTGCGCCTGGGCACCATGCGTCTGCGGCTCTGTGCAGACCATGCCAACGCCGTCAGAGGGGAGGCCGCGGCGGTGCCTCTAGGGCTGCGCCGCGGGCACGCGCAGGGGGGAGCGCGGACGCGCGAGTGCGGGCTCCCGCGAGACCCGGACAGCACGGCCCAAGCTCCTCAGCTCAGCCCCCCAAGCCAAGGCTGCCAGTTTTCGCGGCCAGTCCCTCGCTCTCCAGCTTGTCCTCCTGCCCAGCAGAGACAGACTTCGGGGAGTCTCCCCGGGAGAGCCCTCGGCACCTGCAACCCCAGAGGACAGCCCGCTCGGGCGGGCGGCTGCGGGGGACAGGCTGGAAACGCCCTGTGCTAAGGACGGTCTGGCCAGAGGGGACTCGGGGTCAGAGCGTCGGGGCCGAGTCCCAAAGCGGAAGCGGCTCTGAGTGTCACCCGCCTGCAGCCTTAAGGCCACAGAGGGAGCGCCCCTGAAACGTGGGGGGGAACCCCCTTTTATTTCGGCACTTGGCTGCCTCCCGGCGGTGTTCACAGCTGATACCCCAGGGGTGCGGGGTGCTGGCCAGGAGGGGCGCGGAGGGACGCAGCCTCCCTGCTGTGCGAGGCAGAGCTAGCGGTGAGGGCGAGACTGTCCCCTCAGTGAGCGGTCCGCGCCCTGGGCTGGCGGGTAGTCACCGTGACTGCAGGAGGCTCTCCCCGGACAGGCTCCTTTCTTTAGTCTTTCTCTAAACACCCCCAAGCCGGGCTCCCCCAAAGCTGCGGCTCAGCCGTGGACTTACACCAGCGGGTGCCTGTTTGGGTGATCTAACGGGACTTCCCAGTTATCTTTGATTCTGTCAGATGAGGCTTCTGATTCTTCTTCTTGACGGACACGTTTTGGGGAAGATTTGATAAACTCGGTCACTGACACGTGCAGAGCCGTTTCCGAGCCGGCCTCTGCCAGCCAGCCAGCGGGTCGGCTCAGTGGGTGCCCCCCAAGGGCCCCGAGGCCACCCCCTTCTGGCACAGCGGGGGAGCTGAGGGGCAAGGCAGGGGTTGGCGCGAGCCACGTGGTGCAGTGGGAATAGGACGGGGTGCCCTCCCCCGTGGAGAAGCGGGGTGCTGCCCGGTGAGGCCGGGGAGGCCCTCCATGGTGTGGACGGACACTCCGGGGCCTGAAGCAGGCGCAGAATTCGTCATCGCCCTCTTTGCGCCTCCAGGAGGGAGGAAGCTGGGCAGATGACACTTGGTAAACGCCTGGGAAGGAGTCTAACAAAGGCGGAGACACACCGTTCGCAGAAGCCGCAGGGCCGCTGCACAACACGGGAGGCTGCTCACCTCACGGGTCCCAGCGACGTGACAGCGGAAACGCCCGTCTTGCCGGCGCCCTCAGCACCAGGGTCGGCCCTGTCAAGCCCAGTGGAATTCTGCAGGGAGAGCGCAACACTCCCGAAGCTCGCGTGGAACCGCGAAGACTCTGAGTGTCAAACTATTGACAAAGAGAAGGGGGGGGCAGGGCGCCCCGACTCCAGCTGCTCACCTGCGGGGCTGCGTTAAGCCGCGAGCGGGGACGTGCAGACCAACGGGTGGAGCCGGAGCCCAGGAAAAGCCACGTTTGTGTGGACATCTGTCCTACCACAACGGAGCCAGAGAGCACCCTGGGAAGGGGCGGCCCTTCCCAGGCAGGGGAGGAGAGGAGAGGAGGTTTCCGCACTGTCTCTGGGCTGGGCAGCAACGGCCAGGAAAATAAAAGCAGAAACAAACAAAAATGGATATATCCAGTTAAAAGGCTGTTGCCGAGGGAAAGCAACGCTCGCTAAAGTTAAGACACCCACTGAAAGGCAGGAAGTATCGTCAGGATGGACCCAGCCAGGGCTCATATTCTCGACAAAGAACTCAGCCAGCAGCGCAGGGAGAAAACAGAGACCCGTGAGAATGCGGGCAGGGGGCGGCGCAGGCACCTCTCCAGAGGAGCCCCACGAAAAAAGGAGGCGCTCTTTTTCAGGGTGTCATAAGCACCCTTGGAGGTGCCTCCGTCACTTTTTTTGGAGCCGCGAGTCAGAACGGTCACGTTTCTCTGTCAGGGGTGGCGGGACCATCTTGCGGGGACCCCAGCCGGCGAGCGCGGCGGGAGTCTGGTGCTGTGGGGGGGCAGCCCGCAGCACGACCCGGCCCAACCGTCCGGGGCCAGCTCGGAGGGCTGAACACGGGGCCGCCTGGGCCGCCCTCCGGGCTGGGGGCACGCCCCGCCCCCTGCCGGGGTTCTGCCGCAGAAACGGTTCCGATCCCGAGAGTCTGGCCGCTTTCCAAAAAGTGAGACTGAAAAAATAGTTGCAAGTGCAGTGCCAGCCGCGGCAGGTACGAGTGGCAGAGCCCAAGTAACAAAGACAGCAGCACGGACAGCGGTGGGTCACTCAGCTCCCCGAGGCGCCCACCCTTTTGGAAGAGAACGACCCCCAGTGACCTGCGCCCCATCCAGGGGGCTGGCGCCGCTCGTGGCCGACGTGCCTCCCTCCTCCGAGGCTACCCAGGAGTGGGGCTAAACTGCCAGCGGCTCGGGCCGGCAGGCAGAGGCGGCGGCCCGGCTCTTTGGCCGCCGAGGCCCCAGCCCTCGGCCTGCGGAGACGGCGGTCCCGGGCACGCAGAGGACGCTCTGTCCCCGCTGGTGTCCAGCCTGGAGGGCAGGCCTGGTGCGGCGGGCCGTTATTTCTGAGGGTCAGTCTTGTGCACTTTTTCACCAATTCTCTTTAATGCTCACTCTGACCCCGCTCAGGTTTAACTGTCCTGGCCACAGCGGGGCCGGCAGACCCGGTGGCGCCGCCCGGCGACAGCAGGACCCTCCGCCGGCCGTGGCTAGCGCGACGCACAGCACGCAAGAGGCAGAATAGGACTTTTGAAAAAACACGCAAGGTTGGGGTTTCTGGGACTTTAATAGCTTTCCACTTAAATTTTTGGCTATCATGCACTTTAGCTAAGAGAAAAAAATAATGAGTTTTACGACATTCAGCTTGCTTTATAGCATATTACATAATGGGGCAGGCTGGTAAAGGGCTGAGCGAGGGCTGTAAAACTTGCGGGTCACCCATATTTCTCATTTCATATTAAGAAATTAGAAATAATGGTTCAGATTAGAGTTACCAGAATTATTAAAAATGCTTTGAATTGAATCAGTCATTCCCAAGGATATACTAACGAATTTGTAGTCTTTAAAATAAAAAAAAAGTCTCATTTATGAATTCACCTGAGCTGAAAGCAGCCGTGGTGCGTTTGGGCATTGCGTGGCTCTCCCGGCTGAAACGCCCCTCCCTCGGCCCTGCTCCTCGGGGCTCACCTCGATTTCCATTTTGTGGGCCCCAACGTGAGAACGATTTTTAAAAATCAGACATTTTGTCTGAATATAGTCGTGATTCATGATCCTCTTTCAAATGTTTTTTGGAGCTGAAGTGTTTCAGCTCCATGAGGCAGCGCAGGGCCGCCCCGTTCTCCGTCTCCCTCCGCCTCTCCCGCGGCCCCGCCCCGGCCTCGCTCTGGGCCTGGTGGGCAGCGAGGGCAGTGGGCGAGCGCCGGGCCTTGGGCCTTCGTGCCGCGGTGTCCGTGTTTGGCCGGCGTTGCGGCGGCAGCGGCTGTTCTGAGGCTGGGGTGTGGCGGGGTGACCGCTGCTCCGCGCCTCCCAGTGCGCCCCTGGAGACCAGAGGCACCGCGTCCGCTGCTGATTCTCGACCCGTTGTGATGGATCGTCCTGCTCCCCCAAAGAAGAGCAGGGCTGGCTACCCCACGGCGCTCTCTGCTGCTCAGGTGAGGGCTGCAGGACACAGAATGTTAATCTGCCCGTGCGTCTCACGCCTCCTGGAAGGGAACACGTCCTCATCCTTACATGCGCCTGACCCACGCACCCGTCCGTCCACCCACGCGGCCGTCCGAAGCAACTCCCCACACGCCATCCCTCTCTCCTTCTCGCGCGCCCACAGGCCCACCACCGAGCCCTCGGCCGGCCCCACACTGACCAGTCTCCGCTGCCCGCCGAGCGTGTCCCCGAGCCCACGGTGCGGGGTGTATCCGCCCCTCACTCCCCGTGCGGTCGCGGGCAGCACCAGCAGGAACACGAAGTCGTGGCCTGTGTCTGGGCGGGACCCCGGGGTGTGGGGTCCCCGGAGACACCCGTCCAGCTCGCCCCGTGAGGAATGGACCAGGTGTCGGTGACCGCTTGGTGCTTTTGTCCTTTATCCTTGACCCGTGTGAGAACAGGGTCGATGCGCACCCCTCTAATCCTCCGCGGGAACCCTGGGTGTGCAGAGCTGCGAGGCACTCACTGGACACCCCAGCTGGGCAGCCCCGGGCGCGTGCAGGGCCCGCGGGCAGGGGAGCGGGAGGCAGCGGGCGCTGCGGCGTGCCTGGGTGGGCAGCCCCGGTCTCTGCCTCAGCTGCAGGCCTGGGCTTTCCCTGGAGCCCCCGCGGCGGGCAGCGGACGGCCTCAGGCCGAGAGGCGTCCTCAGCGGCCTCTCGCGGGCGGGCGCCAGGTCACCGGCCGGCGAGGGCGAACCCTCCGGAGGCCGCCTCATCCAGCCGTCCTCGGCGCCCGCAGAGACCCGCGGCGAGACGCTCAGCCCAGAGGCCGCTCCGGGAGCGCACCCAGACAGCGTGAGGCGCGGTGCGCACGGAAACGCCTCTCTCCCGGGCCGCGCGGCGTCGGGGCTGGGGCCGCGCCTGTGCCGGGGAGGGCTAGGGCTGCTGGGAAAGAGACGCTCGAGGGGGAGGCTGCGCCGGGGCCTCCCTGGGCCCTGGGCTTCCTTACTCTCGGTCCACGCAGCTTCTGTTCCCACCTGCCGTTTCCAGGAGGGTCTGCAAGGGCGGATCTTGGAGGGCGGAGGCGCGGCATGGACCCCCGGGCTGTCCACCTCGAGGCCCGCATTGCTCATCCTGAAGGAGCTCCGAGGTGGCCGTCTGGCTCGCGGCCGGGCGGACGCGTGTTCCCGCGCCGCGTCCAGACCGAAGCCGCGGCCGGCTCCAGCACGGTCAGGAGCAGCCTGGCGAGGCCGGCCCCTCGCTCGGGCGGCCCGTCCCCCCACCACGGCGGCCAGCACCGCCCCGCAGCCTCGGCCCCAGCGCGCAGGGGCGGCCACAGACGCCCTGGAGCGGCTCGTGTCTGCGTTAGGGCTCGGCTAAGCTGCATTCTTGAGCGCTCAGTTAAGGTGTTGGGCTTTTTCATTTTCAAATAAAACAAATTGAAGTTAAAACTAACCACATGTCTCAGGCTGCCTTATGATTCTAGAAAAATAAAAACAAGTAAGTGCTTTCCAGAGTGATGTTTTAACCTCCTGCCAACACTGTTGTGGTAAAATATGATTTTTTTATTATTATTCAAATGTGAGTTTGGGGACATGATTGAGGTTTTCCTATAATCAGTAAAAATGAGGAAACAACTTAAAAATGTTTGGGCAACCTCCAAATAGGGGGAAAAAAGTTTTTAAAGGTGAGTGAGTTAATGTAGCACATGTTATAATAAAAACCCAACAAAAAGTAGCCCTTATAGTCCAATATTCTGGCACACAATCTCGGCCATTCTTCGAGGGCTTTGCTGCCTCCCTTCTCATCAAGGCCCCTAATTATAACACAAGCAGCGCGAGCAGGGCTGAACAATTATCTCGTGCCACCGTCACAAGTGGGGGTGACAAACTCTACACCCCATCGTGGGCTTCCACCCCTTAAAAATTCTTTCAATTTACAATGTGTGACATTGAAAAAAAAATCTTGTCACTGAATGTAAAAAAGAGGCAGCTGAAGCGGACTCGGCCGAGATCAGCCTGCGTGTGACTGCGACGTCGCCCGCTCCCGGCGCGCGCCTGCGGCCTCGGCGAGGGTGAGGACAGGCTGCGCGCTCGCGCTTTGCCGTGAGCCCTCGGCTGGGAGCTCAGGGTCACAGACCCATTTTGTCCCCCACCAGCAAAACATCGCCCAGAGAGGCGCTCGTGGAGCTTTCCCAGCGCGCCCGAGACAGTGCCGCCGGCTGGCGGGCCCCACCGGGATGCGTCTTTACAAGATCAAAGAAAAAGCTACAGGAGAGAAAAAAATAAAGTTTCCTTTCTACAAACAAACGAACACACTGAAAAAAAGCCCAAAACACAAAACCGAAGTCTCCGACGGGCCTGCCTGCCGGGTCCAGCGACTGGTCCCGGGGTCCAGGAGCGGGAGGGGGTGTAAATGAGGCCGGGGGGCGCTGTGCGCGGGGAGCCCCGTCTCCAGGCCACTCCCCACCGCGCCTTAACACCCGGCAGCTTCCGTCTGCAGCCCGAGAGGCTGAACAAAGCAGGAAAAAGGTATTTGACTGATCACCGGAGCTTGAAGGGACGGGTAAAACTTGGCTGCCTGCGGGTAGCCGCGGAGGTCGGGGGCCTTCCCGGCCGCCGCCGCAGTGGGCCGGTGCTGCGGGTCACGGGCGGGACCGGAGGGCGCCGGGCGCCGTGTCCGCGGCCTTGGGGCTGCTGTCCAGAGTCAGGTGTGCTGGCCCCTGGCCCTCCCGAGAGCCCGGGCCCGAGCGGAGAGGCGCTGGGTGGAGCCCGGGTTGTCCGGCCACTCGGGCAGCGGTGCCGCGGGAGAGCCTGGAGCGCCCAGGCCGCTGCCCTCGGACGCTGTGGCACGTGGAAGGAGAGCAGCAATCGCTCCCCCCGACGCCCGCCTGCCTGGCGAGGTGCCGGGTCACGGCCTGGTGTCTTCTTGCCCAGAGCAGTGCGCGCGCTGGCTGAGCGGGATCGAATCCCAGCTTCTCCCGCAGCTCAGACACGGGCCGCGCAGCCAACGGCTTGCGCCCGGCCTGGCCCGGGGGCACCGAGAGCCCCTGGACCCAGACCTCATCAGAAAGCCTTCTGAGCTCTGAGAGTTATTGCTTTCTTTAGCACACGTGGCTAATAAGAAAATTCACTGAGCCAGAGCCTCGTTTTATTGCTATGAAAATAGAAAACGTTTTTCATAGCAAAGAAATGAAATGAGCTTTATAAGGGAGGGGGCGGCTCTGGGTTCACGCAGGTAGGGAGACCGCGCTCAGGGTCCGCCTCTGAATTGAATGCAGCGCCGCACCCTCCGCCCCCACCCCCCCCACCCCGTGGCCGCACCCCCGTCCTCGTGGTGGCCACGTCCCTCTTGTCTCGTGGGCGAGAAGAAGCGCCTGCCCCCGAAGCGCCTCCTCCCAGAGCCCCCTCCAGAGAGCGCCGCGCCCCTGATGTCGGTGCAAACAGTGGGAGCAGAGCAGAAGGTCACCCCCCCACCCCGCCCTAAATGCTCACTGTTAAGTTTTATTGCATATTTCAACTTGGAAAACTATTTCTAAAGAGCTAAGTTTTCTAGGAAACAATGTATTCCTGACACAGGCGTGCTGAGGGGAAAGTAAGGCTTTGTACCACCTGGAGGGGCCTCTTAAGAGACTCACCCTCAGCCGGCGTTTCTCTTTCTTTGCGGGTATTTTCTTCCTCTG
Source organism: Scalopus aquaticus (assembly GCA_004024925.1). NCBI lineage: Eukaryota > Metazoa > Chordata > Mammalia > Eulipotyphla > Talpidae > Scalopus > Scalopus aquaticus. The sequence goes on along the minus strand of PVIJ01010930.1, from coordinate 49,263 downwards.
TGATCCAAAGCTTAAAGGAGTTTCTGAAAACCTACTTGGGAAAACACCATTAGTCTAACTCTGATGTCGAACTTTTAAGTTATGTTAAATTTTAGGCCTAAAGGTTTAATTTTCATGCTTTCTGGTTTTCAGCAGACAGACTCCAAATATTCACTTAATGTGCTTTCTTATGGTTTAACATATAGTAATTTTAGCATTTTAGAAATTTATTTTCCAGAAAAATAAATGTGTTCCACTGGCATTTTGGGGGTGGGAGATAAAGGTTTGAGATCAAACTTCCCAGCTGGAATTAGGGTGCTCCCAGCGTAACCTGGACACGAAGATACTGAATATTCTGGGTGGATCGCCCACCTGAAACCCCAATCTTCCCCAAACTGAACAGAGGCGTCCATAGTGATGCCCGAGAAGTCGCTCCAGACGCAGGGGATTATGGGAGCATCGGCCCGGCCCCTCCCCAGCGAGGCCGGCGCGCGCCGCCCGGGCCTTCCCTCCTGAGCGCCCCGCCGAGCCCCCGTCAGCCCCAGGCCAGGCTCCCTGCCCAGCGGCGAGGGGTCGGGCAGATGGGCAGGCGGGCTGGGCAGCGGCCTGGACGGCTCGCTCCGCACTGCCCCCGTGCTGGGCGCGGGCGCGCTCTGGCCTCACGTCCCTTGCAGGAAAGCCGGGCCCAGGCCGGGCCGCACGCCCAGGCCCGCGGGTGCCGGACGCTGCCCTCCCGCGCGGCTTCCCTCTGCCCCGAGCGCTTCCGACGCGACGGGGCCGCCCGAGGCCAGCACGTGTGGCTGCGCCTGCCCACACAGCGAGCGTCTCCGCCGCGGCTGCTCTGAGGTGGCCGTGAGGCGGCATCAGGCGCCTGCACGCGACGCTCGTTGCTAGGTGGACACTTTCAAGCTCATAAATTCTATTTTGATTCGCATTTTGCGGGCAGAGAAGAGGCGGCAGGAGCTGCTGGACTGTGCGGGAGACACCCCCACAGCTCCCCTTTTCCAGAGGAACAACGCAGGAGTTCACCGGCGAAGACACAGCCTGCAGGAGCCGCAGGGCCTCGCGGGGCGGCCAGCGGGCAGAGCGTCGGACGCCGGGTCGGGCACCCCTGCGTGGCCCGGCCTCCCGGGGTCCACCGGCAGCGCCCCAGCCAGGCCCTCGAGTCCCGCGTCCAGTCAGGCAGCTTCCCTGAACAAAGGCCTCCATTTCTGAGCTATTGGAAATTATTTCTGAAACGTTCCTGGCTAGAAAAAGACGAGTAAAGTAGCACTTCAGAGGGAAGGCTCTCCGGGTGACGCTTCTTGGGGGTCTGGGACCGCCTCCCACTTCTGAGCTGCCCCCTGAGTGGGAGACTGGCCTGTGCCGGGGCGGGGCTGCCGCGTCTGCCTGGGGTGGCCGCTGCCTCCCCCCCCAGGCCGCGATTCCTCAGAGGTGCCGCGCAGACAGCGCCTCGGCTCAGTGGGGAGGGGCAAGAGGAGCCCATCGCGCGAGGCCGCCGCCGCTGAGACCCAGTGAAGACAGGTCACGGGCTCAGGACTGCTGGGCCCATTTCAAGGGGCCGAGAGGGACCGCTCTGCAGCCCATTCGGCTCAGACTTTTAGACATCTCACTTCGTATCGGCCTGAGTGACCCGCCGGCGTAGAGCTGCTTGCGGAAACCGCCTGGACACAGCCGGACGCCCAGGGTCAGACCCGCATCAAGGTCGGGGAGGACTGAAGGGTTCACCGAAGCCCTTTGGGTTCAGTGCGTGCGCAGCTGATCGTGCAGGCGCAGCCTCTGTCGTCAGTGCTCTGAAGGGATCACTGTTACTTGCAATTCGAAAGCGAGCGAGAGGCTGGTGAGCGGTCCGCTGCCTTCCGGGGAAGCCGGTCTCCGGCCTGCGCTGGACTCCGGGGCGCGGTGCGGCGGGTCCGAATTTGCTCTTGAGACGCTGCGCGCCCTCCCTGCCGAGCCTCCCCTGTGGACGGGCCGGGGTGGTCTCTGTCCTGCCAGGCTAGACGGGCGCGCGGGAAGCCAGGACCCTCTGTCCCCCCGGGGGCCGAGGGGTGGCTCCTGGCCCCCATGCGGGCCTCACGCGCAGTTTCCGTGGTCTCTCTGCGCGGCCCCGGTGCGGACGTGCCGTGCGCCCCTCCCCGCACGATGTCGGGGCTCCTGGCCGCTGGAGAGGGCGACCGGCGGGCGCAGACACTCCGGCCGGGGAGCCACAGGCGTTTCGGGCCGCTCTCCGCGCACCACAGCCCCGGCTGCCGGCTTCCTGGGCCCGCGCGGACGCACCTCCAGCGCCCCACGGCCTGCCCGACAGCCCGCAGGAGCCTGCGGGTTTCCAGTCCAACAATTCGCCTTGTCTGGGGATTTGCATGTAGACTTTAGCGTCCTCCTTCTGCGCAGTAAGAAATTTCCCACAGATGGCCCAGGGGCCGGGAGGGCTGAGTCCCATGACAAGCCAGCCACGGGACCGCCACTCACTGTCCCCCCGCGACAAAGGTCTGTGCAGGACAAGATCCTGCAGAAATTAGAGATTTTCAGCACAGCAGCCCCCGCCCCCAGAGGCGGCAGCGGCCGTTCTAACAAATGGTGCCTGCTGCGCGCAGACGACGCCGGGAAGACGGATGAGCCTGTCCCCCCATCCTTTATCCAGCACAGTCGCTCCCGAGGACAACAGCAAGCGCCGTCGAGACGAGATGGCACCCGAACTCTCCCTGCGCGCCACAGCCGGCCGCCGAGGTGCCGGGCCGTGGGGGCGCCGGGACCCGCCGCCTACAGCCGAGGGTCGCCGCCGAGAGCGGCGTCTCCCTCCGCGCTGAGCGCCGGGAGCAGAGGTGCCGCGCTCGGCCATCATTTAAAAGCTGTGACATGAGGAAAGTGTTATGATGTTTAACTTATAGGGCATCCAAATGTCATCCACACAGGCAAGTTCCTATTAGCAATAACTCAGGCGCTCTGAAGGGGCCTGACATTCAGAACTGATGAGCGCGGGTCCCCGGGGCCTGCTCCGACCTGGCCTCGCCCAGGCCACGCGCACCCCGGCGGCCGGGGTCAGCCGTGATGGCCTCCTCAATTTAGAGCGCGCTCCTCCGCTGCCGCCTCTGCCTCGGCGCGATAAATCTCCCGCGAGCGTAAGGACTCATCCAGCGTAGATCAGATCGATAGCATCGCGCTCAGCGGTAGCCGCGGCCACAGTTCACGGAGCAAACTAGGCCAGGGGCTGGACGTCTGCCCTCGCCATCAATCAGCCTCCCGGCTCGGGCTCCAGTGTAAATGAACACGGCGGACGCCAGCACGCACCGGGCTTGCGTTTCCGGGACCCCGTTTCTTTGCTCGTGCGGGGGTGGGGGGGGCGGCCGGTGCGTGCCGAGGAGCCGCAGACGTGAATAGGGAGGGAGGAGGCCGCAGGGAAGTCCTCGGAACCCTGCACTCTCCCGAGCAGGAGAGAGGATACTCACTGCCCGGCAGCCGGGGGCCCTGCCCGCAGGACGGTCAGCTCCCGTCGCCCCGGAAGCGTCTCCAGCTCTCTGCACCGCCCGCCTCTGTGCAGGGCCTGGCGGGTGTCCGGCAAGCGCTTTTGCACACGCAGCCAGCCCCTCCTGCCGCGTGGGATCAGCCCAAAGCGCAGGCAGTGGGCGTCCGGGCTGCTGGGCCGTGAGGACGCGAGAGCCTGTGGGGCCCAGAAGGAAGCCACCTCCGAGCCCAGCGTGAGACCCCGGGGGTCTGCAGGCAGGACGATGTGGGCGTCGTGGGAACAAACCCCCGCTCTGCCGGCCACGCTGCTGAGGCCTGGCCGCCCGCGGCATGAAGCCGCCCGTCCGCTCTGCAGCTGAGCGCGTCCGGCCGGGTCAGCGTCCGAGTAGGGTCCCGCGTGCGAACTGTCCGTTATCACAGATGCGCCTCGTCCCGACTCAGTGCTGCGGGCTGGCCAGAGAATGGCCTTTTGGGGTTGCCCAGGAGCGAGGTCTCTGCACGCACTGCAGCATCTGGTGCCCCCGGCCCCCACCCGAGGGCAGTGTGTGCGGAGGACGGGGCGCCTCGGCCGGGAGTGGACACAGGCGGCTTCGCCACCACTGCCCGGTGCGGGCCTGAGCTCTGCCGCGTTCCCCCGAGGCTGATTCAAGCCGCCTAAAAGCCGTGCCAGGAAAGGCGACGTCTCGTTTTTTTCTTTAATTTTTACCTGGGCACCCTGTGGACCGAGATTTTGGGGACCGGGACGTCCTCCTGAGACAAGGTGCCCTGGGCTGACCGTTCGAGACTCTCGCAGAGCAGAGCGGGCGGCCACAATGAGACAAGACAAGCAAGGGCGGGTCCCTGCGGCGCGGCGGTCAGCAAGCGCTTGGCATCAGTGTCCAGCCCGCGGGGGGCACCCGGGCACTACTGGCAGCCCCACAACACGACGTGGATGTGCGGCCTCGGCCGTGGCCGGTCCACGCGTGGCCTGGCAGGCTGGCCTGTTGCTGGGCTGGGCCTGCTCTGGGCTTGAGGATCCCAGAAGCCACGACGGGAGTCCCGGCCCGGGCAGCTCGGTCGCGCCCTGAACGCCCTGACTTTGTTCCCCGAGACACGGCGAGTCAAGGTCCCGACGGCCTCGGAACCACGTCCCCCAGGCCAGCTTTCCTCTGGGCACGCAGGCTGCTGGCAGGGGCCCCGGAGCCTCGCTAAGAGGACAGAAGCTACGGCAGACCCAGGGCACGACCCAGCCCGCGCCGCGGACACAGCCCTGCAGCGGACTCGCAAACGCAAACCCAGCGGTCCGTGGGCGCCGCGCTCTGCTCTAAGGCGGCACAGTGTGAAATCTTCCGCGCATGACTAGACTTCCTGAGACTGATCTACACTGAAACACCAAAAATACTGACTTTCATTGTTACTGGAATTAGGGCTATGAAATTAACAACAAGCAAAGTCTCTGAAATGGAGAAAGGTTATCTCAAGTCGCTCAGAGGCTAATGGGGGCCCCACCGCCCTGTGAGCCGCTGTCCCACCCCGGGGCTTTCTGGGGAGTCCCTGTCTCAAGGTCATCCAGAGTCTCTTTTCGACATGCTTGTTCGGGTCATAGCTTAACACGACACTGACATAATTCAACGCCACCATCTGCATCAAAGCCTACATAAAAACCCCCAAAATGCTCCTCTACTTTACTTTGTGGGGGGTGGAGGGTGCTGTCTTCATGTTCCAGGGCAACCCCATATGAAATGGGGTGCTTGATTGTGGGGCCTCACCTGCGCTTAAACATGACTTATTACAAGACTCAACTGCGGGCTCACACAAAAAAATTAAAAAAGGAGGGGAAATGAAGAAAGGGACAACTAAGGGGAAGAGAAAGAGAAACTGGGGGAAGCGTCCTGCCAGTCCCACTGGGCTGGAACCCCGAGAGCAGGCTGAATGCCAGCGAACAGCCAAGAGCCCCCCAGGCCCACACACCTGGTGTAGACCGAGCGGGCGGCTAACTCCACACTTGGCTCCCAGCACCCTGCCTTGGGTGCTGACATTATGGGGTCTGCAGCCCTTGGCGTCTTGGATCTCTCTGGCCTGGGGTGGGGTGGGTCCGCAAACGGGTCTGTGGCCTTTGTTCAGGATGCCGTTTCCCCCAGCACTCGGACGCCCCAGGCCTCTGCGCGTGGCCGCGTGGCCCTGGCGCGAGCGCGAGGCCGTGAAGGGGGCGGGGGGCGCGAGGTGGGAGGCTCTCGCGCAGACCCGGTGCGCAGAGACCCGGCTCGCAGCTGCGCGGCGCCCAGAGGGAACCCTGGGCTTCCGTGCCAGGCAGCGGGGGCTGAGCGAGGCGGGGCTCCCAGCCCAGGCTCCTTCGGGGCCCCTGGCCGAGAGGGTGAAGGGCGTTGGCCCCCTGGTCTCCGCCTGCGCGCTGGAAAGCCTGAGGCGGGGCAGGGGGGATGGCAGCAGGGAAGGGCGGCTGCCTCGCCGGCCGTCGGGCTGCACCCCTGCGGGCGGCCGGAGCGAGCCTGACCTCCGCACATGCGGGACGCCGCGTGGGGTCAGGCACCTCCACCGCACCGGCAGGGCGGCAGGGGAGACGCACCGCCTGCTGTGCGCCGGGCACTCGGCCCCGCGGATGTGCCAGTCCCGGAAGCCCCAGCACCACGGGGCCGGGACCACGGGCTGACCGCAGGCCCGTAATTTCATTTTCCTAAGAGCCCTTTTGGCATCAGATCGGGAAAGTCAAACATGTGTTCCCGGAAACGCCCCAGCGCGGAGAGCCAGGCCACCGCAGCAGCAGGAGAATGGGGTGAACGCCTGAGGCTGCTTTACGCCCAGGATCCGGGAAGGCCCTCGGATGAACTCTGGCCCCTCACACGAGGCCCTGCCCGATGCCCAGGGGCCTGCGGGCGCCCGGCCTGAGGCTGCGAGGCCCAGCTCAGCGGGGCTGCGGGACCCGGGCCGGGGAGGAGAGCGGCCGCCCCGAGGTCAGGGAGTGGGGCCGGGCAAACAGGCGCGTCTGGGCAGCCCGCACCGGGGCCTGAGGCCAGCCGGCGCCAGGGCGGCCGGTTTCCGGGAAGTGCGGCCAAGGGGCAACGACGCCCCCCCAGCAGGCTGCGTCCCCCAGCTAAGCCCGGCCCGTGTTTCTCCCACACTCCATGCGGGGCTCCCCCTCCAAGCACATGGGGGCCCGCCAGAAACCCCCATCTCAGCGCGGCCCCGGCCTGCACCCATGGCCTGTGCCTCGCTGCCCAGCCGTGCCCCGGCTCCTGCCGCTGCCTGGAGATGCTCTGGACTGCGGGGTCGGGCCAGGTTCCGGAGTTGCTCCTACCCTGGGCTCTGGGGCTCCCCACAGCGGCCCCACTATCCCCAGGTCCCGGCAGCACTGCCCTCCCCGCAGTGCCTCAAGGTCACGGGCGCTGCCCCTCTTCCTGACCTTGGCCGTGGACATCACGCCTCCGGGCAGCTCCATGGAGCGCTCCGCAAGCAGGCCTCGCCGGGCCCCAGGACGCGCGCTTGGCCGCTCCCCGGGGCCCCGGTGCCCCAGCGCTCCAGCGCGGCGGATTCTGGGCCCGTCCCGGCACAGCTCACCGGGCAGGAGCCGCACTTCTGTCCACTGCTGTTCCCTTCAGGGACGCCGGTTACGCGGTCAGGGCTCAGGAAGTGCCGTAGAAGGGAAGGAACGAGCGGAAGACCATGGGCTTCCCCAAAGCCGAGGGAGCCGCAGTACTCAGGGCCGCCGCTGCCCTGGCCCCCTGGACCCGAACTCAGCCGCCCCGAGGCCCGCGCATCACGGAGTCAAAACAAAACTGAGTCCATCAGCAGAGGGCAGTGGGGCCGACAGGGCGGGGCTGCGGAGGGACACCCTTCACCGGTGAGGGGGCGCGGCCCGGGGCGGGGCGGCGGGCACGGGGCCTCCTCGGGCCCCCTGCCTCCCACCCTGGACGGCAGGAGGCGCCATGCAGCCTCTGCGCTGCCCAGGACACGTGTGTCTGCACACTTGTGCACATGCGCCTGTGTTAACAGTTAACTGTGCACACCTGTGACACACACACGTTAAAACTCTGTGCGCCGGTGCCCTTTAAATTCACCAGCCCTTGGGGCCGGCCATTTTCTGTGCCACCGCAGGAATGGTAGAAGCATTCAATAAAACACGCACAACTCCTGAGCTACTGGATATTAAAAAAACTGTGCTATCTCTTTCACCTTCCACTTTCACCAAAACAATGTGTAAAGCTTCTAGACTGAGTATGATCAAAGAAGTAGCTCCTAATAGTCCCAAATAAATCCACCGTGGCGTGAAAAACCAGAGACTAGATGAACACGTATGAATACGTGAGCGGCCACCTGATGCTGGTGACATAAACACGCAGAGACCTGAGCGGACCACAAAGTGTTAACAGACACGTGTGAACACAGATGTGCCCGGACACCCACACCCACCTATGACCGGACTGTACCTGCTACCCATGGTGACATTTGTGTTTCGAGATAAAGACAGAGGTAGAATGGGCCTCCCCGGGGGCGCAGGGGTTAAGTCTCAGCCTATGAAGCTGTCAGCAGCCACTGCAGCACGAGTTCGATCCCCGGCCAGGGAGCTTCCCACAGGGCGCAGCAGACCCCTCCTGTCTCCCCGCTGCCCCCTCAGCAGTGTGTTTCAGTGGAACTGCCTGTTCTGCTCCCCACTCTATCTCTGGGGAACCGTCTCACTACCCCATGCCTCTGGCCTGTACCCCAGCTCGTATGTATAAATAAAAATAAATCTTAAAAAAAATGGGGGCCTCCCTGGGGGCCCAGGGGTTAAGCCTCAGCCTATGAAGCTGTCCGCAGCCACTGCAGCCGAGTTCGATCCCCGGCCAGGGAGCTTCCAAAACGGCACAGCAGACCTCTCCTGTCTCCCCGCTGCTCCCTCAGCAGTGGGTTTGAGGGGATCCGCCTGTTCTGCTCCCCCCTCTGTTTCTGGGGAGTCTTCTCACCACCCCACCCCTCTGGCCTGCACCCCAGCTCTTGTGTACATAAATAACTAAATCTTTTTTAAAAAAAGAAGACAGAGGCAGAGCGACCCAGATCCAGGGGTTTATCAGAAACAGGGTGTGCGGGTCATCGTTAGCTTCTCCCACTTAGCAACTGTCTCGAATCTACCTTTGGCAACACGACGATTATAAAGGGGCTTTCTGCATCGCGTGTAGTCCGTGGACACGTCAGCACACGTGTGCCGTGTGCTCACACCTGCCAGCTCGTCTTGCCACGCCGCCAGACCGAATGATTCCGATGCACCCGCCTGTTTATTCTAACACGGAGGAAGACGAGGGGCGCTGTGGGGCCGCTCAGCCGGGCCGCCCAGGTTGCCGGGCGGCGGGGACGCCTCTGGGAAGCGGAGAGGCCGCCGGCCGCCTTTCCACGAATGTCAGACTGCCCGAGTATCCTGCCAGAGATATTTACATTTTAACCTGATATAATTAGGGGGTCACAGAGCTGAAAGATTACCTAGGTCGGTTTCATTATGATTCTGCATAATGTAGCTCACATCTTCCATGGAGTAATTAGATGCATTAAGGATGGATGATCCCTGTGGGGTTTATTCTAGAGATTTTTCTTCCAAATTTGTGTCAAGGGTCACCCAGAGCGGGGGGGTGGGGGGGCGCTGAGAAGGCTGCAGACAAAGGCTCCCGGAGCGGGTCAGAGGTCACGGCCAGAATTCCGACGGGGGCACAGCAGCGCTCTGACTGAGGAGGGCTCCACCGGACAGTGGGCACGGAGGGCAGGATGAGCTTTCCTGAAGTCAGTGGACGGTGGCCGAGCGCGTGGCGGCTGTCCAGACACGGGGGGCCGTCCAGCTGGGAGGTGATTTGGGGGGCGACCCCGCCGGCCCCCCCACATCGGGTTGCAGCTCACCTCTGCCCTGCACCGTCCTGCGCGGCGCGGCTGTTTCTGAAGCTGTGAAGTGCCCGGTCTGTGATGCGCGTGTTTCACAATCCCCACCTCGGAGTCCCAGTTGCACACACGGAGCATCACAGTTGCCTGCGGTTCCTGAGTCCTAATTTTCTGAATTGCCTAAATGGTCTCTTCAAAGTTTACTCCGCTCACTCTTAACCATCTGGCATGAAGATGCTATTTGCAGCAATAAGTTAAAACAGCATTCCAAAAATAAAAAAGTTTCCATACTTAATAAAAATGCAGGACACCAGTTGCCTTCGACTTTCAGACAAACGGCAGCCCGCTGCTGCAGAAATGTACTCAGCTGCTGCGCAGCGCCGACTCCTCTAGAAATAAACGTGCCCCTGGCCCAAAAGTCAGGAGTGCCTGGGCGTCCTGCGCCTCTCTGGGACCCCGACATCGAAGGTGCGCTGTGCATGGCTAGGTGGCCCCGGGACACACAGGCCGGCCGAGGTCCCGACCCACTAGCCAGCCCGGCCCCTGAGCACGTGAGACCTAAATGTGAACGTGAATCCCGACCGTTAGCTCAGGTCAGTGGTGACAGATGAACTCTCTGGCGCAGGCTGAATCCGGGGGTGACCGATCAGGCTGGGGGTCTGGGCGCACCCCAGGGCGCTCGGTCATCATCTTGGGGAGGAAAAGCGTCAATGTGGAGACCAGAGTAGGCGGAAAAGCGAGAGACGCGCGGGCGGTCGGGAGGCGGGAGAGTCTGAGCAGCGGCGCCGGCGGAGCCGCCCCGGGGGCAAGAAGCAGGCAGCTCCGGAGTGCGGAGAGCGGGCTGGGGGCTCCCACGCTGGGCCCCAGGGTCCCCCAATGGCTGGCTGAGGCCCGTGGGGTCCCGGGCGCCTGCTCTGTTGACCGGATGGGGCCGCGGCCCGGTGCTCAGGCGCCGCGCGGGTTTCTAAACAATCGGCTTTTGCTGGGTGGGCGCCTGCCCCTGCCCTGCCCCTTCCCTGCCCCTTCCCTGCCCCTGCCCCTGCCCCGCCTCTCAGGATGGCCGAGGCCCGCTCTGGGCCGGCTGCCCCTGGGGGTCCCGGGACCTCAGGCCCTGCCGCAGCCTGGACACCTCCGCGGGCACAGGGCACGGTGCCGCCTCCCAGGGCCGGCTGGGGCCTCGCGGCGGCGGAGCCCAGAGCCCTGCGCCCGCGCTCTCGATGGCCTTTGCGCTGGGTGGGCCCTCCCGGTGGGCCCTCCCCTCCTCTCTCAGAGCCCCCTGGGGGCGCCTGCCCCGCCTGTCCTGCCCTTCGTTTCCAAGCTCAGAGCCCCTCTGGTTTCACCCGGCCACAGCTGGGGGCTTTGCCCGGACGCGCCCGCCGCGGCCCCTGAGCCGGAATGTGGCCGAGACTCTGGGATTAGGGCTGGCCCCGACACCGGCCTGATTTCCAAGGCCGCTGAGATGAAACTAATGTACTTTGCATGCAAGAAGGACATAAACTGGGGGGTGGACGCTATTCGCCAAAACCACGTGTTCCCCAAATCCACGTGCTGAAACCCTGCCCTTCAGCTCGGCTGTCTTTGGAGGGGCTTTGCGGAACCGCAGCTCAGTGAGGCGCGAAGGGCGGCGGCGCCGGGAGGAGACGCACAGTGTGGCTGCGCCCCCCTCCCCCGCCCCCGCAGTCGAGGCGGCCCACGCCAACGTGAGCGCGGGGACCGGCGAGAACGCGCGCGCTGCGTGACCCGGTTTGCCGCGTGACCCTGGTCCACAGCCCCTGAGGGCCAGGCCTGGCCGTGAAGCGGGCAGAGCGCAAAGCGCGTGCAGATTGTGGGCCCCAGGCCCGCGGGGGTGCCAGAGACGCCTTGGGGAGGGCCCCTGCGGGCCCTGGAGGTGGCTCGGGCCGGGGCGCGCCCTTCCCCTTCCCGGGGAGCGATGGGCCCAGCGCAGCAGGGGCCCGCTGCTCCGGCCGCGCCCCGGGACAGCGCAAACAATGCCCGGTCCTCGGGGGCGCAGATGCGGCGCGTCCATGATGGACGAGGGCGGCTGCCGCGCGAGGGCCTCGCAGGCCTGTGTCCCCCCGAAATTTCTGACCTCGAAACAATAACTCTTTGTTCAGGTTCTCTACTGTATTCTTTTCTGACAGGTGGGTGATGTATAACTTCAGACTAAATAGGAAGGGCATTTTCTTTTTGTTTACTCTCGAGCAGCCTAAGAATCGATAGCAGAAATCAGCAATTATTGCAATATCTTGGTTATTTTCATCATTCACGGTGACGGGCAGCTTCACGGCCACTTGAGAGGACAAAGCCTATCTTCAAAAAGCGTTTGAGAGAGCGCAGAGCTCGCCAATGGCGCGTCTCACGGTACCTGTTTCGCTTTTTAATTGCATTTATTTACTTTTATAATTAAACAATACAATGTAGAAAATGGGTCCGGTCTTTAATTACTTGGGGTGACATATGACAACTGCAATTGCTGCTGTCAAAGGTCCTGCTATTCTGCTTCCCTTCTCTGTCTTTTCTGAGACCGGGTGGCCATTTCCCATGACAGCTGCGTTCTTCGCCGTCCTTTCACGTCTCGCAGCGGGGGTATTTTGATGTCCCCACTTTGGTATGTATATAATATCCTCGTGCCCCGCAACCCCGGAACTCAATGTCAAGTCCTGTGCTTCTTGCTGTTTGATTTTTTTTATAAAGATTTATTTATTTATGCATACAAGCTGGGGTACAGGCCAGAGGCGTGGGGCGGCGAGAGGACTCCCCAGAGACAGAGTGGGGAGCAGAGCAGGCAGATGGACGGAAACACACTGCTGAGGGGAGCAGCGGGGAGGCAGGAGAGGTCTGCTGCGCCCTGTGGGAATCTCCCCGGCTGGGTGTCGAACTCGTGTCACCGCTGCCACAGCGCAGTGCCTAACCACTGCGCCACCGGGGAGGCCCTGCTGTTTCATTTTGATTGGAAGCAGTGCCCGTGTTGCTTGCTTTGTCGGGTACTGCCTGCAAGTCTGACCCAGCGTGTCATGGGTATTCTGTCCTGGGGACGCTGGCGTGTGGCGTCGGGGGAAGGGCTCTGCGCACCGGCTGCTTTTCAAGTCAAATCACACAGTGTCTTCTCACGCCGTGGGGCCTCCTGGTGCCACTGGGTGCCCCAGCAACTCTGTCGGGGCTGCCCCTGGACACGTGACTTGCCTCGAGATGGGCCTGGCCGCGACCGCAGCCTCCCAGGAGAGCGTCCGAGCTGCCCAGCCGGGCCTGGAGGGGGCGGCAAGCTCTTCCCTCTGCTCTGCTCCCCGCCACGTTGGCTTTAGGGGAAGCCACACGCACAGATTCTCATCCAAACGCTCACCGGGCGCACGGACAGCCCAGCCTGTCGGGGAGACCCGTGGCACCGGGTCGGCCATCTCACCAGTGTCGGGTTTTCCGGGCGGAGCGGGAGGCCTCAGGGCCTGGGGGGGCTTTGGGAGGCCCCAGGGGAGAAATCAGACACTGTCCAGGAATCAACAACAGTGTAAGAGAATAAATAGTTTTTAAAAGTCTTATTTGAAATTAGCTTTAAGGACTAAAGCAGCGCCGGGCTCACTCTCACCGGCCTGGACGCTGCAACCGGGACTCGCGGCCCGAGCAGCAGCTGCTGCCCGCCGGGGCTCGTCCCCGCCCACATGCCCGGCGCTGCCTGCTGCCCGCTGCCCCGGCGTCTGCTGCCTGTCGATCTCAGCTGTGACTGCCCACCAGCGGCCCAAGCGGTCACAGCCTTTGAGAGCGTTGCTGGTAACGAAGGCGCCAGTGAGGCAAACCCTAAGAGCGCGTCCAGTCTGACGCGGGGACTCGCCCCACCAGCCGGCCCCCGTGCTCCCTCCCGGCCGTGGACCTGCAGCCCGGCGCCGTCCTGGGGTCCGCTGTGACCAGCACCGGTGGGCGCCTGTCCCTGCTGGCCCCAGGCTCTCCTTGCAGCTCGGCGGGCAGCGCGTCACCCCTGGTGGGGACCGTGTCCAGGGCTGGCTCTGTGTGGCCCTCCAGGGGCACGCGGCCCTGCGCGGAGGCCCCAGGCCGAGACCTGTCAAAGAGACACCAGCTCGCTGCCCGGGCGTGGCCCTGGGCCCCAGGGCGGGACAGGTCCCTGCAGGCCCCGAAGCTTAGCCTTGGGGCTGAGACACGACTTGCAACCTGGGCCAGGACTAAACCAGGGGCCGCTGCTGCCCGAGGTTCCGTCGAGAGAGCCGGGGGCCAAGCAGAACAAAGGCCCGGCCGGGTTGTCAGAGGCCCAGTCGATACAAATGTCCATTCATCATGTGAGGCCGTGATGGACGCTAGCGGCACGGGGACTTCTGAAGGTCACCAGCAACAGGGGAGTCTTCTGGAAAGCAGTGACCGCCGGCCCCTAATGCAACGTGAGCGTGTCCGGCGGGAAGGCGGCCATCAAAAATCATTCCTAATTATTTTAAGTAATATTTAGATCAATTCGTGGTAATCTTATTAACTTTCATGTTTATGTCTGAATTAGATTACTTTCATGTTTGTTTAAGCTCTTTTGCTTTTTAAAATGTCTCCTTCAAAGACAAATTGAGCCTGTTTAAAATAATGAATGGTTTCTGGGGTTCAGCCTGCACCCATGTCAGAAGCCAGGAGGACTCCCCGCTCCGTCCTGGGGGACCCGACCCTGACCCCACGGCCCTGATTGAGGGTGCCTGGGCTCACAGAAGGCCCCCCCTGGCACAGGGACCTGAGCAGGAGACCCCCCGAAAGGAGGCCAGCAGCTGACGCGAGGAAACCAGCCGAGCCCGTCACCCCGGGGAGCTGCGGCCCCCCGAAAAGCGTTCTGTGTCTCCATGTCGCGGGGGCAGAACGGAGGGGCTGACTCCATGGCCAGCACGGGGCACGGTCAGGCTGTGCTGGACCCCCGGGCCTGGATTCAGCTTATTTCCAGTTTTTGGCCGTTTTGCATGTTTTCGAATTGCAGTAGCCGCGACCCCTCCCCCCACGGGCCAGAGACCCACTGCGGCCAGCTGTGCAAAACCTTGCTGCGGGCCTCGGGCGCTGGACAGAGCCGCCACGTCCAGGCGGGCCCAGCACGTGCCGCGGGCGCCGGGGCGTCTCTCCCTTGCCGGACGACAGACCAGGGCTGGCACCTGCGGTCAGGCTGGCCCCCGCTGGCCCCCGCTGGCCCTGGCGCAGGCTGGTGTCCACGGCGAGGCCTCGGTTCACGCGGAGGACAGGGCGTCCGGGCCCTCGTGTCCTCAGGAAACACCCGAGCAGACCTGGCTGGTGTCGGCGGGAATGAGCAGCTGGCCAAGGGCTGCAGGGTCGTGTAGCGGGCGGAGCTGGCGAGGCCCTCTGAGCAGCTGGGAGCAGGTGTGGGCGGCCTCCTGGCCGGACTGGCCCTCGGGACGCAGCAGGCCCCAGAGCGGGGGACACGGGCTCGTGGGCGCCCGGTCACAGCCGGGCCACTGTGCAGGACGGCCCGGCCCTGCCCCCACGTCCTCTCTGCCCATCCCCCACCGCCGGCCAGTCCGCCGCGAATCTTCCTCTTTCCCTCTGGGCTCCGCCGGCGCCGTCCGCAACCTCTTCCTCCACAGCCCCGGCCCGCCCCCGTAGCCGCCGTCTGCTGCCGCCCCAGGCCCCGGTGCGCCCGCTCACGCTGCCCACACACCCCGGTGTCCACCATCAGCCGCTGCCCGCGCCCAGCTCCCGGCGCCTCCCGCATCCAGGCCGCAGAGGCCGGTGGGTAACAGCCCGGGCGTCCTCACTTACCCTACGAGTGATTATGGCCACGTGGGCTCAGGAAGTGGGACGGGGGACCGGGGTGTCGCTGACAGCCCCTGCCGCGCGTGGGCGGGGCTCCCGGCCGGCCGAGTCCCTGGGGAGCAGGCGGCACGTCCCCTCCCCGTGAGCGCCAGCGGCCACGGATGAGAAGAAAAACCCGCGCTCCACGGTGACCCCCGCTGGACGCCAGGCCCTAAGCAGGACTTCGGACTGTCCACTTTGGGTCAAGCATGGAAAGCGTCCGTCCACTCACGCACTCCTTCGTCCTCCGCTTCGGTCAGAGGCTCTCTCTCCCGGGGCTGGGGGAACCGAGCACCATCGGTCCAGCAGGTTCATGCCCCTGGGCCGCCTGCCCCATCGCCCCCGGCGGCAGCCAGCTGGGCCGAGCCGGGCCCACGAGCAGCGCTTTGATTAGGAAGCGGCGAGTAACCTCCCGGCCGCACGCGGCGCTCGGTGAGAAGCGGCATCACGGAGGCCGGCGCGGCGCCTGGTGCCCGGCTGGCGTGTCCCGAGTCCCACACCGCAGCGGGAGGGGTGGGGCGGGCCGGCTGTAGGCCCCGCGCAGAGGCCAGTGCGGCCGGTGACCCCCAGGCCCACACTCGCCGGAAGCGCTGCGGCCCCTCTGCTCAGCAGGGGCGCCCACTCTGCGGCGGGCGCTGGGCCCCGCGTGCGGGGGTCGCCGGGCCGAGGACAGTGAGGAGGGGGGGCGCTAGTGGGGGAGCAGAGCGTCTCCGTGCTGGACGCCACATGGGCAGGGCTCCGCGGGGCAGGGCGAGCGGGGCAGACTGGCCAGTCTGAGGCCTCGAGAGGGGAGTGGGTGGGGGGGGCCGGCGCTCGCCTCCCCGCTGAGACCCCCGCAGTGATGTTTTCCGTCAGATCCTGGCTGATAAAATAATCCCATCTCCATCTGAGCCCGAAGAAACCGAGTCTCGCAAAGTAAATAAAATGTCGGGGCCGCTGCCCCCGGAGTGGTGGGTCAGGACCTGGCTCGCCCGTCTGTGCTGACCCGCAGAGGCCGCCGCTGAGCTGCCGGCGCCGGCCGCCCGGGCTGGGGCCTGTCCTCTCGCCGAAGACTCGGCCTCCGAGTGCCGCCGCTGCAGGCGGTCACAGGTCGGCACCGCTGCCCGGGGCTGGGGCGTGCCCAGCCGGCCCGGTGCCCTCATCTACCTGCCCCGGGGACCCGAGCTCACGCCCGGGGGCCGCAGGGCTGAGCAGGGCAGGCCTGGCGCGGCTGGAGCGTGGGGCCGCCTGAATCGGACCGTCCTGGCGCGTCTCAGCAGAGCCCGCTATCAGCAGTGCGCCGGCCACGGGAATCCGTAACCATGCTATCAGTTTTTCGAGAATTGCAAATTGAGTTGTTATCTTAAAAAAAAAGAAAACCCCGCTCCACCTCGGCCCTCGCAGCTGCTCTGGAATATTTACTGTTTTGTCGGAACAAGGGCGCCCGTGCCGACAGCGCTTCACCTCCGAGGCTCCTGGACCGTGTCAGAGCAGAAGCAATCAATATTGGTTAATAAGCCAGATCGGTGTTATTAGGATTCTTTACAACCTTGGCTTCCTTCGTTTTATGTACAGATTGCCACGAGAACGTGGTCCTCTCTCTCGCCTAGACAATGCCTGCCACGGCCATTCAAATTAATAATGTGCCAGAATTATCTTATGCTTAATGCAGCTGGCTCTATATTGACTCTGGAAATTAAATTTACCCCACGACGGTATTGACAGCTGGGTCTCCGCACGGGTAATGGATTTGAGTGGAGATGGGGCAGCCTCTTGTGCCTTCCAGCCAAATGCTGATAACTCATCATTTTCGTAAAAGGCGAGAAGGTGCCTTGTCTACGACGCCCCGTCTCTCTGCAGCCTGAATCGATGTGAGCGGCGTTTGCAGTCAGTCGCACTCGCCGCTGTGGAAGGAGCCCCAAAAACACCGCGGAAGAACACACCGGCTGCCAGCCGAGCCGGGCCAGCGCCTCGGCCCGTCGCTCCGGAATCTCGGGGCATTTCCGAGGGGCCGTCCGAGTCCCGGGAGCAGTGGCGCCCGGGCGCTGCCTGAGCGTCAGGAGGTCCTCGCCCTGGGCGCGACCGCGTCGGCGCCGGAGCCGCTCTCCGGGCCGCCCAGCTGCTGCTCAGACGCGCCGCCCCGACGCCCTCCGGCCTGCGCCGCCTCTGGCTGCGGAAAGTCCCCTCTGCAGGGAGAAGCCCGGGCAGGGGGAGGGCGGGCGGACGCAGCGGAGTCGACGGCTCGAGGCCCAAGTGCCGGCCGCCGCCAGCCGCGGCCTCCCCTCCAGGCCCAGCGCCGGAAGACGGGCAGAGCCGCTCGCCCGAGACGCGCGGGCCGGGCCCCTTCCGGCAGGCTGGGGGACACGGGCTGCTGGGCGCTCCCTCCGGCACCCGGGCGCACGGCCGGGCTGGGGCCGGCACCAGCAGCTGGGCCAGGGCCCGTGCAGCTGGTGTGCGGCGCAAGCCGCCGGCCGCCCGCCGAGCCGCTTCCCGGGGACGCGGTGTCCCTGACTGACGAGCCGCCTTCGGCCGCGCGGCCACCGGCGCTGCAGGGGCGGGCTGCGGTGGGTCGCGCCGCGGCCATTCATCAGGCCGTCCCGGCGGCCCGGCTGCCGCAGAAGCGCGGATTGCATTTGCCACATTTATTTCAAATGATGAATCTTCATGAGAATATTTCCAAAAGCCTTAATGCAATAGGTGGACCTGACAGAAATCAAATAAGGGAAAATAAAGGAGGAAAGAGGCTTTGATGGGCTCGGCTGTCAATAATCTCTGCGGCCGGGTCTCAGCCAGGGGAGCACAGGTTCTAGTGGACGCGGACTGAGCGTCCACGGGGCTCCCGGGAGGGAGAAGCCGAGCCCGGCCGGACACAGGCCCGGCCCCCAGGTCCTCTCCCTGCAGCTCCAGGGCGCGGCCCCAGAGCCCGCGGCACAAGACCTCAGCTTGCCTCAGACGCGCCGACCGCGGCCGTGGAGGTTGTGCTGGAAGGAGCCGGCCCTCGTGCTGGGCTCAGGGTGCAGCCAGCTCAGGTGCGGGGATGTGCCAGCCCCATCACCGCACCCCTCTGGCGGCACCGGATGGGGCTGACGCTGTGATTGTGGGGCGAGACCCCCGACTTCAGTAAGTGGGCGAGGGGGCGAGGGGCCCCACGTCCTGGCGCTGCCAAGCTCGCTCTGCGGCAGCCGGGTCCTGAGGACAGCAGGTGACAGCGCTGCCCACGGCCTGCCGCCGCCTCCAGTGCGAATCCCGCGGCTTCGGCGGCGACGCGGCACAAATGGGGTCACGCGACGGAAGGGATTCTCCCGGCCCGAGGCCTGAGTCGGAAGCCCTGGTGTCCACAGGGCCCCGGCCTGGGGCCGTGGGGCCTCCTGGCTCCTGGCTCCTGGTGACCGTGACCCGCCCTCGCGACCAGGCCTTCCACAGCCCTGCCGCGGTCTCTCGATCCCGCGCATGTCCACACTGACTCGGCCGAGGCCCACGCCGACCCAGATGACCACGGTGAAGGACATTTCCAAGTGTGGTCCCAGGCCCAGCTCCCGGGCTGGGCCTCCCACACACCCGCTGGACGCACCCTCCCTCCCGAGCGGGCGCCGCGGCCCGCCTGCCCCCAGCCCTGCGTCCACAGCGCCGCCCGCTCTGTGCTGTGCTCTGTCCTCACGGGTGTCCTCCTGGGCCCCGGGCTGTGGGCTTTGGTGTCCGTTGCTTCTGAAATGTCGACTTCCAGACTGGAGGGCTGGGCGGGACCTCTCCTGGTGGACGAGTTGCCAGACGTGCTAGTTCAGGTCCAGGAGATGACCGGAAGTCCACTGGCGGCCCCCGCTGACCCACACGAGCGCCCGCCCTGGCCCAGGGCCCACCGCTTTGTCAGAGAGGAGCGTGGCCGGCGGGGAGTGGGGGGCCGCCTGCTGAGAGCTGGGGTACAAGGGCCACGGCCCCAGAGCCCTCCCCGCCGCGTGTCCGGGCGCAGTGTCCGACAGGCGGCCTTCGGCAGAGCGTGTGCACGGCCGCGGTCAGTGCCCACGGCAGCTGCCATCTTTACAAAAGAAGCTTTGAAACGCAGTAATTAGAGCGTGTGCCCGCCCACGCCCTCACGTCTGACAGCTCTCTCTGCCTCCCCTTGCCAGTGTCGCTGCTTACTCGGTAATGAAAATCCCATTGTCCGGGGCGGGCGCCGCAGGAACGCAAGTGTATTAAGAAATGAAGCGGCTGTGTGGCTCCACTTACCGGTTCCCGAGTCAATCTCCCGAGCATCAAGATAAGAAAACATCCTGAACAATAATGTTTTATTTTGACACAATGAGAAAGCTTTCAGTGCCAAATCAAGCAACGATCTGAGCCTTGCCAATTTTTTTATCCCTACCAATGAAGAAATAGAGCACTTTTGTAATATAAAATCATCCATTGTTCCCCACAGGCTTTCCTCTGACAAGATTCAACTAATCATCTGAAGTGGATGATAATTTCCTCCTACATGCATTTTTCACATTGTTTTTGTGAAGGAACCTTCCAGGTCCGTCGCTGCTCTTAATGAGCACTGAGAATGTGCCGTGATCTGGCCTCAAGCACTCCCCTCCCCCCTCGCCCATCCGCTGCTCAATCGTGTGCAGAGGAAGAAGCTCGGACCCCGCTGGGTCCATCGGCACCAGGGGCAGCTCACAGGGCAGGTGGACACCACAGGTGCTGGACAGGCAGGCATCTGAGTTGCAGGAGGTCGGGAGGGGGCACAGCTTTCACGCCAGCCCTGAGACACGTGGGCATCCCATGAACTGCTGTCCAGGCGCCCAGATACACCCCACACCTGGGGACACCCCGAGGGGCTGGTGGGGGAGACAGAGAGGGCCAGACTCAGAACACCCCGACTCGGAGCCGCCCCAGAACTGCAGGGGCGTTTCTCATACGGCCTTTTGACTTGGTTTTGCATTTGTGTTGTTTTCATTTCATGTTTCCTTGTTGGATGTTCAAGATGGCAAGGATCAGCAGACCCAGAAAGTGAACCGTCCCTCGCCGCACCCCTGGGGATCTCGCAGTAAGATCAGCACGTGGGAGCCCCTGGACGCCGGCGGGGACCCGCGGAGTGGCGCTCGCAGCTGTGAGCGGAAAGCCGCCCCGCAGAGCCCTGGCCGGGCCCCCGCCCCGACCGCGGCCACGGGCTGCAGGCTCCCTTCATTCGTCGCTCACAGGAAGAGAAGGCGCCCTGGCTCCCCTTTTAAAACCAGGAATTTTGTGACTTTGGTGGGTTTTCTACACAGTCGTCTTTTTCCAGTACAGACTTTCTTCCATGCGCTGCACCGTCCAAGTCGACGTTTTCACATCATATTCAGTGACGCTGCCAAGATTTGCCCGTGGAACAGGACCCCAGTGTCAGACCACAGCTCTGAGAACCACGTCTGCAGGGGTCCGAGTTGCTTGCACCCCGATAGCCTGAAGTGAGGGGACAGAGCAGGTTGCGGGCGAACATCTTGTATGGAAAGACGGTCGGTGTGAGTTATCTACCCAAATCTAGAACTTAAAACAAAGCCCTGCTGCTAGGGTTTCCGTATCAGTAAAATGATGATGCTGCAAAACGAAGTTCGCTTAAAAACCAGGCACTCGGCCTCCCCGGTGGCGCAGCGGTTGAGCGCTGTGCTGTGGAGCTGTCGGCGGCGGCGACGTGAGTTCGACGCCCGCCCGGGGAGAGTCCCACATGGCGAGGCAGACCTCTCCTGCCTTGCCCGCTGCTCCCCTCAGCAGTGTATTTCTGATCTGCCTGTTCTGCTCCCCACTCTGTCTCTGGTGAACCCTCTCGCTGCCCCGCGCCTCTGGCCTGTACCCCAGCTTGTATGTATAAATAAAAAAAAATAAGTCTTTAAAAAAAAAAAAAAAAAAAAAACCAGGCACTCTACGGACAGGAGAGGAGCCACTCAGCGCGACGCAGCCGCGCAGTCCTCTAGCAGCCTGCGTGGGCCTCATCTGCGCAGGTTTAAACAATCCCGCGGAGAGAGACGGATCCAGAAGCAGCCCCCGGGCCACGTGGCCCAGAACCCCCTCTGTGAAGTCTGCACCCGGAATCCAACATCAGCCCTTTCCTGAGTGGCACCTCCAGGGATGAGCTGCAGGCGCCCGCGCCGGAGAAGCGGACTCTGGGGGACGGGCCAGCCTAGCCGCCTGGACTGTGACGTCAGCAAGCCCGAGTGCTAACGACGCTGCTGGCTTCCCTCGGGGGCCCGGGACCCCGGGCCCAGGGCCTCTGCCTAAGTCAGAGACGCGCGTGCGACGTTCGTGGTGAGAGCAGGCGGCCGGCTTGGGGCGTCTGAAGCTGCTGGGCCCTGCGGGGCCTGTCCGGCGCTGCCCGCACACTTGGGTCTGCAGGCTGGTTCCCGGTGGCGGCTCCAGAGGGACAGGGGTCGCCTGCACGAGGCGAGGCGCACCCAACCGCAGCCTCCCGAGCTCCCCGGGCGCACCCAACCGCAGCCCCAGAAACTGCGGCTGCCCCTCCACCCGCAGCCCTGCCGGCCCTCAGCCCCACGCACGGGCGCGGCTCCAGGTGTGCCCAGGACTCCACGGTGCGTGCGGCTCACCTTCTAACCCGAGGCCGTGCCGGTGTCTCTGGGGGCACACGGCGGGCGGGGTGCCAAGGGCAGGCCGTGTGCCCACGCCGTCCTGCGGCGCGAACTGATCAGCAGGCCTGCGCCCGCGCTCGGCCTGATTTCCTGTTGGTTTCTGAGCTCCGGAAGCCACGGGGGGGCTCGGCGGCCCCCAGGCTGGCTTCCGGCGCGGGAGCAGACTGACCCGGAGAGACTCGCCCGCTGTGGGGAGACAGAGGAGCAGGGCTGAGGCCGGCCTCGCGCTCCGAGCCGCTTGGGGTGCGGCCGCGCCGTGCCGGGAGCCGGACACCATCCTGGGCCGCGTTTTTCTCCTTCACGTCTGTTCATATCTTTCGCCCTTAATCTATTCCAGGGTGTGAGGTGTCCAGCGGGAGGGCAGCGCCGGCTCTCTCGGCCCGGGGCGCCGGGAGCACAGGCTCAGGGCGTGTCCCTCTGTCCAGTCCCACGGCGCTGGGACCAGCGGTCACGCGGTGGACCTGCGAAGGCCGGTCCCGTCCGACTGGACCCTCGCCCTCTCCTTGGCCTCGGCCTCTTCCTCCCCAGCCGTGTCCTGTGTCCAGAGCTTCAGAGTGCCCCCAGGCCGGTGCCCAGCCTCCAGGCGATGGACCGGGAATGCAGTCCTCAAATCTTTTGAAGAAACAGGAAAAATGTGCATGACGGTTCCAAAGTTGCCTCTGACGTCCAGGGGAGGTGGAGCCACTGCCGGTCCTGGCCGGTCAGCCCCGCTGTCTCGGGCAGGGGCAGCAACCTGCGGGGCAAGCCGGGGGCCTCGCGCTGGACCTGGGCGTGGCCCCCGAAGCGCCCAGGTGTCCTGCAGCCGGTCAGGGTTTCCACAGACCTCACGCCCGAAGCGGCGACAGCCGGGACGCCGTCCCTGAGGGCCAGGGGACTGGCCAGCAGCACAGCCTGGTAGAAGGGCAGCGAGACCCACATCGTGTTGCGGCCTATAAGCCCGGTTTCCAGCCGGACGCAGGGAGGGACGCGCCTCTCCTCGGTAGCCCAGAAGCTCCGAGCCCCCGCGAGCCGCTCTCTCCGGCGGGTCATCTGGGGCGAGCGTCCTCGTGCGTGACGGAAGCCGGCTGTCCTCGCGTGTTCCCGTCCGCCCCGCCTCGCCCTGCCCCCTTCTCTCCTCCCCCCCAGCAGGAACCTCTGCGGGAACTGAGCCGGGACTCGGGCTCGGCGTTGGCTCCAGGGGAGGCTGCATCTGGCAGGCCCGGCTCTGCAGCTAACGTGACGCCAGATTCAGTGGGGACTCTCCTGGCGACTCCGTCTGAGCTGAGCCTTTGCGACAGAGGGGACGCGCGCCGCCGGCTGCGCTGCCTGGGAGTCTCGGCCGCGGCCAGGCAGGGAGGCGGCTGTCTCCGGAAAGTCCGCGCTGCCTCTGTGGTGTCTCCACAGAGAGGAGCTTCCCTCGGCTCGACAGGGAACTACGTGACTGTCGTGCTGATGCGCTCGGCCGGGCCTGATGGAGAGCCCAAGTTTAAGGGCGATTTGTCTTTGAAGTTGAGGGAGAGGGACGCGCTAATGACCCTTCATCAGAGCAGAGGACGCAAAGCGCCGGCTCCCTCTGATTTATTCACTAGAAGAGCGACCTTCGGAACAAGAGAGTCTCCACTTATCAGCTGTTTCCATCCATTCATTACCTGAATTAGAAAGTCCAACTTCATTTCCACTGGGGACCTTCGCCCCGCCGCGGGCCGCCCCGCGACCGTCCGTGATGTTAGTAATACGGACAGTTTTATTTAGTCATATGGATTTTAAGGTCTTCTTAATCTTGCTGTCTTTCTCTTTCTGGGGTCTCATCAGTCAGGGAAAGCACCAGGTATAGCTATTATCAGGCGCTCTGTAATTTTACTGGCACCTCGCACACAGCGATGTCTGTGCGAATCCCAGGGCGCGCGGCCATCTGCATTTTATCTCTGTGTCTCCTGCCGTTGCAATTTTCCTGGTGGTTTAAAATCAACATGAATATGAGCTCCAGCAACTGATCCGCCCGGAATGCCTGCATGGGGCTGCAATTAGCAGGAATTCCATCACGAGGCTCTCTGTACTTCTGTGATCAAACAGCGTGTGTGTGTGTGTGTGTGTGTGTGTGTGTGTGTAATGGAGACTCTCGTTTCCTTGTTGCCTTCAAGGAAATGCTGAAGCATTTCACAGCTCTCACATTACAGAAACCGATATTCTGACCTGGTTAATATATTCGAAAACCATTACCTGGGGATTCTTAAGCTCTGACCTGTGTGAATTCACCAGGTTTGCAGATTTCATATGTTTTGAATGGCATCGAGCAGTATTTTTTAGAAAAAGCGTTGGGCCCTAAAATCTGGTACAGATAGAAGACGTGGCGGTTGATTAGAAGGAATAAACGAGATGCAAAAATCCACGTCTCATAAAATTTTTGATTTGGTATAAATGTATCAAGGACCTATATTTACTTGTCCTCTGTCAAATAAACCCAGGTGCATTTGAAAAGTAAGAAACACTAGTAGTATGTGGAAGATGCAGAAGCCAAACTAAGGGTCAGGCAAAGACAAGCTTAAAAACCGACCCGTGGCGATGCCCGCCAGGGAGCTCCGGGGCGGGGCGGGGTGGGAGGGCAGAGGCGAGGGGAGCCGGGGCGCCAGGGGCTGGGGGGAGGTGCTGGCGTGTGTCCAGGGGCCACGGGGGGACCCTAGCTGTACCTAAACTGAAGGACATAAAAAGATTTACATTACATGTGATTAAAGAACTGTAAGGAATGCATGAGTCCTACAGAGGCGGGCAGCGACTCTCACACGGAGCGCGCAGGTCCTGCCGTCTGCACTTGCCCCCTCCGCGGCCACAGCGCTGCGGCTCTGCGGGGAAGCCGCCTGGCCCGCGGCCGCCCAGCGCCCCCAACCCCGCACCCGCGTGCGCCGCTGTGACGACGCCCTGCTCACGACGGGCTTGACAAGAGGAGGGCGGCCTCGAGGGGCCACCGTGGGGTGCAGTCCACACCCCGGCTGTCCCGGGCTGCAGCTGGCCCTGCGCGTCCCCCCGCCCCGGCGCGCGGTGGGGAGGAGCTGGCCGCGGAGGGGCCTCTGCCCACGGCCTCGGCGGCTGTTTGCGGAGCCGGTGCCCGATTCCAGGGTCACGGCTGAGGCTCCGTGTCGGGGTCCCCGCCCCTTCTCTCCGCGAGTCCACACAGCGCGCACGCAGCGCGCTCGCACCGGGCCACGTTGGGAAGGACGAGCGTGAGCTGCCCTCAGAGCAGGAAGCCGCTTGTGCCCGTACCGGAGTCTCTGCGACAGCGCTGGGCTGGGGGCCCCGAGGCAGAGCTCCCCGGAGAGGGGCCAGCAAACGCCCCAGGCCGTTTTCCGCCCTCAGTGATATTGAGGAGCGTTGAGCCTCGTCTCCCTCCGCGGCTCTTTGGCTACTCACCAGCCCCGCGCAGTCATGGCTACACCCAAATGACAGATGAAGCGTATTTTACGTAAAACGAGTCACTGTAGGTTTGTTTTTGGCACGGTACTCTGCCGCCCGCAGGTGACGAGAACAGCCCCGCCCTGTCTCCGGGCAGCCTGCCCGCCCTGAGGGGGCCGTCCCGGGCGCTTGGTCTGAGGCCTCGAGACCGGAGCCCCTCCGCTCCCCTCCGCTCTCCTCTGCTCCCCCTTCCCGTCTTTGAGCCGCGCAAGACGGCGGGGCGGAAACGCCTCTCTGCTCACGTCCCCGTGGAGAGGGACCAGTGCCCTCAGGTGCCAGAGCCCAGCGGCCGGGACGGACACGCAGCACAGACAAAAGGCTCTCGCCGACCAGGCAGCAGTTTCAGTGTCGAATCTCGTCTGACTCCGAGACCGCAGCCTCCCTCCTGCCTGCCGAGGGCCAAGCGCTGTCCGCGGCGCCGGCGCCGGGGGTCTCTGCGCGCCGCTTGTCCGTGCACCGCAGAAGCCAGCGCGCCGCCGCGAGGCCCAGCCGAGGCGCAGCTTGTTTCTACCTAAAGGGTTTTCTTCCCCGGGGATTCTGACCAGGACTTGCAGATTATTGACCATCGAGTCCATCAAACTCGCTTTTCTTCTTTGTTCTTCTTTATTTGACTTTTGTGGGGTCTATAGCATTAGGCCTCGGGAGATGAGCGCGTGAGGAGTCATCACTTAGGCAAAGGCGACAAACGCGTCTCCGGGACGCAGCGCAGACGTGCTCTGGGGAGCGAGGTCGTGCGGGCAGACCGGGAGTCTCCGTGAGGACTGCGCACTCTCAGGGGAGACACGTCTTCATGGCGGAGGCCGGAGGGGTCGACTTTCCGAAGGACCACGCGGCGCAGAGCACATCGTGGGGACTGTGCCCTCTCAGCCGCCCTGCCAAGCCCAGGGCGCTGGGCCGGGGGCCCGGGGAGGGGCGGGGGCGGGGCTGGGGGCCGGGCCAGGGGCCCGGGGCGGGCCGGGGGCGGGGCCGGGGCGGGGCCTGCACCAGCCTGTGCCGGCCACGTGCCGTGTCTCCGCCAGCCGCACCGGCGCATGGGGCCCGAGGCTGGCGCCCTGTCCGCGGAGGACAGAGGGGCGTGGGGCTTCAGGAGGCGGGAGTAGGTGTCAGGACGTGGGGGCGGGTGCCGGGGCGTGTCGGGGCGTGTGTGAGGGTGCGGGGCACGTGTGAGGAGGGGGGTGCGAGGACGCGGGGACGGGTGCGAGGGCGAGGGGTGTGGGTGCGAGGCGTGGGTGCGAGGCGTGGGGGCTGGTGTCAGGACGTGGGGGCGGGTGCCAGCAGGCGCGAAGGCCTTCAGCTCCTCCCGAGGGCCGGTCAGCTCAGGACAGGGCGCTCTGCGGGCTCGCGGTGCCTGGCCCGCGTCTCACTCCGCCCCTCGGCCTGCCGGGTCCTGCCTGGGTCCCGCGTTGCGGTCTTCCGGAACACGGAGGCCCGGCCGCACCCGCCCCCTCCCTCAGGCCCGCGCGGACGGAGCCCGACGGCGCCGGGAGCGGCCCCAGCGCCGCCCCGCAGATGCCCAGCCATGCAGCGTGGACAGCGGGGCATCCGCTGCCATTCGGGGCTCCCATGCTCCTTGCGGGTCGTTTAGCCGCGTCCTGCCCTCTGCCCCGAGGCCGCCATCGTTGTCCTTGCTCGTAACAAGAGAGCAGCTTCCCCAGACACTGCGCGCTGTGCCAGGCAGGGCGGGCTGCGTGTGCGGAGACCTGATGGGCAGAGCCGACCTCACGCCGAAGCCGAACTCCCGGGACGTCAGGGCCGAAACGTCGCGGCTCTACAGGGGCAGGTGGGGCCGCTCCCCGGACGCTTAGCCGCCCGGGGCTCGGCCGCATAAACCCCGGGCGGTGGCCGCCTCAGCTGTGTGTCCCTCCGCCGTCCAGACTCGCACTCCGAGGCCAGGGCAGGGGGCAGGGCGGCTCCCAAGCCCGCCTGGGGAAACCGTGCTTTGTGTTCCAGAAGGACGCGGTCTAGCAAACCCCCCAAAAAAACAGATTTTCAAAAATGCTGTGCCTGGAATGTGCTTTAAAAACCGGTCTCGGGGGCCTCCCCGGGTGGCACAGCGGTTAAGCGCTGCGCTGTGGAGCTGTTGGCAGCGGCAACGCGAGTTCGACGCCCGGCGGGGGAGAATCCCACATGGCGCGGCAGACCTCTCCTGCCTCCCCGCTGCCCCCCTCAGCAGTGTATTTCCGATCTGTCTGTTCTGCTCCCCGCTATGTCTCTGGTGAACCCTCTCGCCGCCCCACACCTCTGGCCTGTACCCCAGCTTGTATGTATAAATAAAAAATAAAATTAAAACAACAACAACAACAACAAAAAAACAGGTCTCTGGGTCCCGTGGATGCCCTGGTGACCTGCAGTGGCCTCGGCGTTAGTGTGGACACTGCTGGGCTGAGAACACACGCCGGCCCCATCCTGGCTGCTGCTCTGTCCCTAGATGCCTGCTGAGGGCCTCGGGAGAGGGTCGTTTTAGAAACTGCTTCCCGCACCCCAGTGCCAGAATAATGCCCTTTCAAAATCGGCCACTGCTCTGTGGCCGTGGAGTCCGCTCACAAGGAGATGGACAGAATCGCCCATGCAGGGAAAAGCCACAGGAGAACAGCGTTGGCTTTGAAAGTCAGAGACCGAGAAACGCGGCTTCTAGGTAAGAGCGAGTCGCCGTGGGCCAGCCGGGGAAGGGCGGGGGGACAATGGGCGACTGTTCTTGCTGCGGTTCTGCTCTCCTGTCCCCAAACAAAGGCATCTCAGATTCGTCCCGAACATTCACAGAAGAAGCCTCTGCTGTTGTCTTTGGGGTGGGAAAGAACATCCCCTCGGGCTCCTTAATCATCCGTTGGATTCAGTGAACCGAAGAGGGCGGGGGCTGTCCCATGCTCCAAGCACCTGACCATCGTGGCAGAGCGCAGCGCCAGAAGGACAGCGCCCCAGCGCCCCCGGCCGCGCTCCCCCTCCTCCCTCTGCCCCCTCCTCTTCCTCTCCGCCCCCTCTTCTCGGTCACAACAGGTGCGTTGTGTGTGTGTTCCAGCGTGCGCCCAGCACGCCTGCGTACTTGATTCTGCCGCTCAGAAGCCCCACGCGCCTGCTCAGCACGGGCTAGCGAGGCCCTTCTCGCCGCGAAGCACACGAACTCGTAGGAGACCCTGGGCCTCACCCCAAATCCCCTGCGGCAGCGGTGGGCGGAGTGTGTGGCCAGCGGGGTGCGGGGCCAGGGGCAGCGGGCAGTTGGCCTCCTTGCTGGCCCCAGCCTCCAGAGCCCACTCTCCCCACGCCGAGGGGCGCTGCCGTCCGGGGAAGGGCCGCGGCGGAGAGCACTGCTGGCCTTTTGCAGATGTCCTGCATGTCGCAGGCGGGGCCGTCTCCGTTTAAAGGCGGTCAGAGCAAAACGGTGACTTTCTTCAACAAACGTCATGTTCACAAATGATATTTTACAACACCGCACACCGGTGTACACAGTAACTTCAAACCATTGTATGACCCGTTTAAATTTTAACTTTTAGACGCAGGTCCGCTCTGGACGCCCCCTGGAGCGCGAGGTGCCGCGCGGTGCTGAGGAGGCAGGTTGGCCCCGCTGGCCCTCCGCGCCGGGCTGACCACACATCGCCGGGGAGGGCGAGCTGTCCCGTCCCGGCCAGCCCGGTGCCCTCGCCCACAGCTGGCGGGAAGGCCGGGCCTGCCTCGTGTGGTCAGTGTGAAAAGAAAGGGCCGGCACCAGAAGGTGGGCAGCTGCCCCCCGTGTCCCACTCACAAGGGAGTGCACAGAAGCACCGTCCGGAAGAGAGAGCCGCAGGCTGCTGCACGCCACAGACCAGAGAGAGAAGGGGGCGCCTGCCTCACTGGCCACACAGCGGGGCGCCCTGGGCTCTGGCCACCGGGTTGGCCTTG
Organism: Scalopus aquaticus; assembly: GCA_004024925.1. Lineage (NCBI taxonomy): Eukaryota > Metazoa > Chordata > Mammalia > Eulipotyphla > Talpidae > Scalopus > Scalopus aquaticus. The sequence continues at coordinate 20,335 of PVIJ01010930.1, read as the reverse complement.
GAGGGACAGCGGGTGCCCGGTCACCCCTGGCAGCAGCTGCATCTCCACCCGCCCTGCCTGTCCCCATCCTAAGAAGCCGCCAGCCTGATGTCTGACCCTTCCCGCCAAGAGGCAGTCGCGGCCCTGGTGCCTGGACGTCCACCCCCGGCCGCCCGCTCTCCCGGCTCTCAGCCTCCCTCACGCGGAGCCCTTGGTCTGAATCACTGCGACGCCTGCTCAGAAGCGTCTGGCTTTGATGCCGACTGCCTGGCGTTTGGGAGCCCCGCTTGGTGCCGGGCCGGAAAGCCCCTCCTCAGGCCTCACTGCAGCCTGCCCATGAGGGCGCGCCGCTCCTGGCCACCTTGAGGACGGCAGCCAGGAGGCCGCAGCGTGAGCCGGGCGGGGGCCCTGGGGTCTGGGACCAGCTCGGCAGCTCAGCGGGGGGCCAAGGGCAGAGCGGGCAAGACGCAGCTCTCCCCGAGGGGCAGAGGCGTCCCAGACAATAGTCTCATTGACCAGACTTCACCCTGATGACCAGGCCAGCGTCCGCACCCCTGGCGGTTCAGCGGAAATAGCATTTCTGGAACTTGGTGTCCACACCTACTCCAGGAAACGCTGGGCATCCTCGTGGTGCCTGAGGGGGGCTTTCCGGGGCGCCCCGAGATCTGGGCCAGTGCACATGCCTGCCTGGCGGGGCTGGGGCCCAGCTCCTGGCCTCTGAAGGGCCAAAGTGCAGATCAAGCCCTGACTCTGCCCCGGCGGGTCACCCCCGGCTCCCGCTGCGGAGGGGCCAGCCCGGCTCTGTCCAGGGAGTTCCGCAGACGTCCCCGGGACGCCTCTTCTGGGAACCTTTGACCTTCCCGTGCCTGACACCCAGCCCTCCTGGAAGCTCAGGAGACAGAATTATAAAAGCGAGCCAAAGGTTACATGTGCCCGGAATATTCATTTCAGAGAGAAAAGGACGGAATTGTAAAACCGTCATCTGCTCTCTCCTGCGGGCCCCTGGGGTCGCTGCGTGTTTTGTATTTTCTGCTTTTGTGCTGAAAGGACAGCGCCGCTGCTCGGGCGTTTTCTTGCTGCCAGTGAGGCCGGTGGGCGGGCAGCGGCCGGCAGGCAGGGCAAAGGCCCGACGCGGGGGAGGTGTGGGTGTCTCCTTTCCCGGCTCCTGCTGCGGCAGACATCAGCCCCCCAGACTGCTGGAAAAGCCCCTCGCGAGAGGAGGGCCACCAAGGCGGCGCGCCCCGCCCCCACCCGGGCCCCGGGCCCCACCTGGCTTTGGCCTCCGCGCTCGGGCAGCGGCCACCGCCCAGCCTCCCTGCCCAGCGAGAGGGCTCGGCCGCTGGGGTCTCCCGCGGGTGGGGTGAGTCCCGCTGAGAGGGCCCGGCGCCGGGGCGCACATCCGCCGGAGGCGATGCCCGGCGCCTCACCGCGGAGCTGCACGAACAATTGTCTGGAGGTTTGTGCAACAGGAAGTGTGGAGGCTGGGAAGCATAATATTTACTTGGATTAGATGCCGCACATTTTTAATTTGCCCCAAGAAAAATTACCCTGGGACAGCGCCCGCAGATCCAAGGATAAGAGCGCTCCTTTCAGGCCGTGGAGGACAGAAAGAACATTCTTCTGCCTTATTTATTTTTAATTGAAGACGCTCGCGAGCACTTGCCAAGTCACTCAAGGGAGAGTCGGAGTGAGACTGGGGCCGGCCCGGGCGCGTGGGTGGCGCCGGGGGGAAGCGGAGCCCGGAGGGGGGCGTGAGCAGACGCGGCCCCCGCGGCCCCCGCGGCCCCCGCGGGCGGCACCGACGTGTCCCCGAGAGGACACGTCGGTGCCGTCTGGGCGGCTGAGGAGGTGACGCACCCTCGCCCAGACCCCAGCGCCCTGTCAGCGGGGCTCATCCTCAGGGCCCCGCAGCCGCGAGCGCCGGGCGGGCGGCTAAACGGGCGGTCACAACGGCCTCGCTGTTTCCCAAGTGACAGGGGCGGGCGGAACGCAGGGCTGGGGGCGCCTTCGCGCGGAATGGGTGCTGTGGCGCTGACGCCCAAATATTTCTGAGCACAGTTGACAAGGGCGGGTGTGTGACACTGACGCGCCACCTTAGAGTGTGGGGAGCACGTCTGGGGCGCGGCGGGGCTCTGCGAGCCGGGCGCGTGCGAGGGGCCCTGGCGGGAACCCGCTCAGCTGGGGCATTCGCAGAGCTGTGACGCGCAAACCCCACAAACGTGCTGGAGGGCCCGAGGGGGGCCCTGGCTGCGTCCTCGAGATCTGCGGAGGCTGCCGCGCCCGCGCGCCGCGCGAGGCCCTCGCGAAGCCTGTCCCCGCGTCTGGTGGACCTGCGCGTCCGCTGTCCTTGGCCCGGGTTCGAGTCCCTGCCCCGGTTTAATTTCAGGCTCCTATTCTCGTTCTCCCTGGAAGAAACCAAGGACTGCCCTGGTGTGGACAGATCAGGAGCCGGAGCGCTTCCAGCTTCGATGATCCTATTTTAACCTGTTTCCGCAGGTCAAGCTGGACAACGGGCAAAGTGCTGCGACTGGGCGAGGGGCGCTCACTGCTGACCCTGGCGGGCAGCCAGGCCCTCACCCCCAGCGGAGACATCCGTGGCCGGGCGCCAGGGGGACACGAGGCAGGCTCGGAGACGGAGACTTAGCGATTCCGTGAACAAAGGGGAGCTCGCGAGACAAACGTCCCGCCCCGACACGGGCCTGCGTGTGGCCAGCCGGTGTCCGCCTCGTCTGGCGCTGGCACAGCCGCCTGAGCCGGGGTCCCCAGAGGGCCGCGCTGAGACCGCCGCGGCGCCCCAAGAGCATTTCCAGGGCGCTGAGGCCCCGGGCAGGGGTGGGGGTGGGGGTGGGCCGCTGAGCTGCACGCGCGCGCTCCTCCTCTGGCCGGTCTCTTGTGGGGGGAAGGCGCGTCCTCCTGGCTGCCGCCCCAGCACCCCCTCGCTCCAGACCTGCTCCGTGGGGGTCCAGCCCCCACAGTCCTGCTCGGGAGCACCTCAGTCCCCCGGCCCTCGGGCAGCTAATCTGAGGCCGCCCATGTCCGCTTCTGCGCTGGCCAGCAGACCGGGGGCGTGGCTTCCGGAGAGCGGGGGTGTGGCTTCCCGGTGAGCACGGGTGTGGCTTCTGGGTGAGTGGGGCGTGGCTTCTGGTGAGCGGGGGCGTGGCTTCTGGCGAGTGGGGCGTGGCTTCCGGCAAGCGGACGTGGCTTCCAGCAACCGGGGCGTGGCTTCCAGCAAGCAGGGCGAGGCTTCCAGCGAGTGGGGCGTGGCTTCCAGCAAGCGGGGCGTGGCTTCCGGCGAGCGGGGCGTGGCTTCTGGCGAGCGGGGGCGTGGCGGTGGCTCTTTCCACAGGACGCTGCTGCGCCAGGCCGGGTTGGTCTGCGCATAAGCGAGTCCGTTCAGCCACTTGCTTCTAACTCGCTGCAGCCATCACCGCACTGAGGTACATTGAAATCAATTGTACATTTATGTGACATTTTGAATTTATCAAGTTTAATATGTTTTCTGAACAGTGCCTACACCTCCTCTGCGAATTTTTATAGAACTGTGGGGTCTCCCTGGGGGTGCAGGGGTCAGTCTCAGCCTGTGAAGCGTCAGCAGCCGCCGCAGCACGAGTTGGGTGCCCGGCCGGGGAGCTTCCCCCAAGACGCCGCAGACCTCTCCTGTCCCCCGCTGCCCCCTCAGCAGTGTGTCTCAGTGGATCCGCCCGTTCTGCTCCCCACTCTGTCTCTGGGGAGTCCTCTCACCACCCCCCTCTGGCCTGCACCCCAGCTTGTATAAATAAATACATCTTAAAAAAATTTATAGAACTGTGACTTTGCAAGCAGGTGGGCAGTGGGCGGTGGGCGCCTCTGGGTGCTCTGGGTGGTCAGTGACACCAGCCCATGTCAGGGGCCCTCTCCCGGTGAGACCTCCGTGGATAGTGGGGCAGCCCTGGCTCGACCCCGCGCCGCCGACCCATTTCTTGGCAGATCGACCCGGGTAGAGTCTCCTGCCCTGTCAGGCGCAGAGGTTTTGGCGCCGTGGCTGGGAGGCGGCGCTTCCGCAGAGCCTGCTGCTTGACCCCACACCCTGGGCCCCGTTTCTCTCCCCAGGGAAGAAGCGTGGTCTTCTCCGTGCGGGCTGAGCACACGCACACACTGGCCAAGTCCACGGCCCTGGCGGAGGCCAAGACTCACTCCACGGAGAGTCACAGCGTAGATACTTGACGTGCAGGGAATAGTGCAATCAACAAACACATCTGCGATAAGCCTGCAAAATGAAGTGCTGTGGGCTGCTGACTGCCCATTTTTCAGCGATCATAATGGGTGAATCCAGACACTGTTAAGTGATTAAATCCAGACGTCAGTGCATCAGCAGCCGTGGACATCGCGGCATCCACACGTCACCCACCTCAGCCAGAACACCTTGAGTTCCTTCCCTGGTACCAGCCGAACACCCAGGAGGTTTCGGTTCAGGTTGTGATGGTCCAGGAAACAAGATGTTGCTGCGGTCTTTTTAATGGATCTTGATGGAAATCATTAATGTGTTGTCCCTGTTCTGTGATGTTTTCCCAGTTGGGGGATTAATTGTTATTCCCATAAACAGAATGCTCAAAGGGAAGTATGACTTTTCCCCTCTTCCTTGATACAAGGATCAACGTTTCTTCTGTTTTTAATTAGATAGGAGAAATCAAATTGAACCCAGGCTTTTAATTAGCACCTGCAGAGCCGCACACATGCTCAGCTGGGGTGAGTGAGAACGGAACACGCAGCGCTGGAGTCTCCAAGCGCCAGGAGAGGCGACTGCTGGTACTGACGCTGTGTTCACGCTGGTCTCTCAGGCGCTGTAGCTGGCCGAGCAGTGTCCCGTCACACGGTGGGGTCCCAGCATCATTTCTGTGGATGGCAGCGTGATCTGGGTCAGGGCAGACAGCCCCGAGGGCCTCCACGCTGGACAGGTGCTCAGCCGCCATCTTTTGTTCTACATTCTGGTTTGTTTATTAGATGCTATTTCTTTACAAACGCCTTTGAAGGAGAAAAAGCCTCAAATAATACAACAGATAGAAGATCAATATCTCAGGAACACAAAATGAATGGAGAAGCCTATAAAAAGAAGACTCTCACATTCAGGGTAGAGAAGAACCATGACATACGGCATTTATCAGCCAGCCCCCTAAAGCAAAATGATTGAGAAATGATGAGTGTGGTGAGATGAATAATGCCCTATTCTTTACGTATCAACGGAGACCACAAATTAAATCACATGGAATAAACTTTCTGTTATGTTCTAGTGGGATTGGGTAGAAACCTGGCTTCTGTTGCCTTAGAAATCATAACTAATGCTTACAGTATTTAGTAGAAAATGTAATAAATTAGTGAGAAGCATCTAATTTAAAACAAATTAAGCTAATGGTAAACAGTAATTTTACAATAGCCAAGATATGGAAACAACCTAAGGGCCCAATGATAGATGAGTGGATCAAGAAGCCGTGGCGCACACACACAATGGAGTACTACTCAGCCATAAAAAAGATGAGAGACTGCCATTTGCACAACATGGAAGGAACTGCAGGGGATGGTGCTGACCAAATGATTCAGAAGGAGAAAGACAAACTCCAGATAATTTCACTCCAATGCGGAATATAAAGAAGCGAAACAAAGGAACAGACAAAAACGAAACCTAAACAACCCGAGAAGCTTGACTGCAGAACTGAGTGGACCGGGGGTGGGGCCGTCAGCCACGGTGGAGGACTGTGGTTATTCTGGCGGTGGGCGTGGGGTGTGACACGCATCTGAAGAGGTGCGAGACCATGCCCCCAAATAAGTGCTGTCCGCCGGTGGCACCTCAGTTTAAAAAGTAATAACACAACGACCAAAGCAGCAGCAATTATAAGAGAACGCTAACATGGGGCGGCTCAGAGACTCGCGAGCGGCTCCTCCTGAGACGCTGCGCAGACAGCAGCGGCAGGGGCAGGCGGGCCGGCGGGCAGGCGGCGGGCTGGACGAGACGGGCTGTGACCATAAAAACCGATAGTCTGGCGGCTCATCGCAGCTGCCGCCCGAGCAGGAAGACGTCTCCGTGTCTGCGGGGCGAACAGCGGGGTGAGGCTGCGAGTGAGCAGGTCTTCCTGCCCCGCCTGCTGGCCCCTGCTCCTGGCGGCCCGCGCCCTGTGGCTGGCCCCGCCGGGCACTCCCGGGCTCCCAGCCGTGGCCCAGACGTTCCGGCCACGCCTCTGCTCAGCCGGAGTCGGTTGCTGTCGCCGTCGCTGCGCCGCCCGTGCGCCCGGGCCGGGTTTGGGCGGATGAGGCCGCCGCGCTGTGGAGATGCCGGGGAGAGAGGCCGCGGAGAGACCTCTGGCCGCCCGAGGCCAGACGCTCCGTGTCCCGCCGCCAAGGGGCTGCGGGCGTCTCGTCTGGGGTGCAAGCTCTCCGGGGAGCCCTGCCCCGGGGCCCCACGCCCCGGCCCCACTGCACGTGCTGGTCAGCGCACAGACGGGCTTTGTGGCCCGGCCAGTGGACGAGAGAGGAAAGCGCAGGCGTCCCCCTCCCTGGGAGGGACGAGATCGACTTTCTCTGAGGAAAATATAAATGGATTTCCTTAATTGGACTTGGGGCGCTGGAGCAATTAATAATAGATTGTGTCATAGTGAGGCTTTGTTTGTATTTAAAGCAATAAATTACAAGTATTAAATGTATATTTATTCCAAGTTAAACTCATTTCTAATTGACATGTTACTTAGCCCAAGGCTTTTAAGATCTTTTAGTATAATTAAATTAATAGAAAGCCATAGATCACGGCAGGATAAACAAACAGCCTGGACCTCAGTGTGCGGGGCGCGGGCCGGAGGGCAGACGTTGCTACGGGCTCGGGCGCAGCAGGAACCCAGGGCGAGGGGCGCCGCAGGGGGCCGGGGGCCGCGGCTTCCTCACGGACGGCCTGGGGCTGCGGCCCGCAGAGACGCGCCGGCGGGCCAGGCGGGGTGTGGGGCCCGCCTCCCCGCGACCCCGTTCTTTCCCAAGCGGCCCTCCCGAGGGCGCGGCCGTGCGCTGGCCCCGTGTCTCCCTCCAGGTCCTCCGCGTGGCGCTGGACGGGCGGGAGGCCGCCCCCCTCGGCCCGGGCGGCCCTGTCCACACCGACCGTCTCTCCCACCAAGGCGGCCAGGTCTGCGGTGCCCAGGAGGGTCACTTGTGCTTCTTGCAGCTCTGGGGCATCCACGCGCTGGCCGCCCGTTGTCCCGAGGCCCTCGGCCATGCCCACTGTGCGGGGGCTGGCCCTGGCGCGCTCCTGTCCCCCAACAGCTGCACCCCCAAACATCACTGCGGCGACTCCTGCCCAGGGGCTCGGAGGCCCGGCGCTGCCCACTGGACACCGTCCTGCCCGCATCCTGCTCTGGGCTGCGGCCGTGCCCTGGTCCTCGGGCCCCGCGCGGCGGACGAGGAGAGAGGGGAGCACCCAGTGGGCCCCGCCGGCGCAACCTCATTTTCCATTCCCCGACTCCAGGGTTATTTCTTCTTTAAAAAGCTGATTTTGGAGTTTCAGGGTTACAGGAAGCTGAGGCGGCATGGGGTGACTCCACGTGGGGCCCCCCCAGCATTTGCCACCTCAGGGGAGCCCCGACGCGGAGCCGGCTCTGGACCCTCCACCCAGAGGCCGGGTTCCCCCAGGGCCCCGCCAGGAATGTGAAGGGCCCGGGTCTTCCCAGCACCCCTGGCCCCCTCGGCAGCCCCTCCTGGCCCCCACTTTTCCCTGGAGGAAGGTGGGGGCCCCTGGGTGTCCTCGGGACCTGCCACCATCTCCTGCACCTTCCGGCTGACACCCGCTGGGCCGGCATGGCGCGAGGTCGTCAGTCGGGGCTGCAGCCGCGCGGGAGGAAGGGGGGTCCCCGAAGCTGAGTGGGAAGAAGCCCCAGGGGCCCCCGAAGCACAAGGGAGGCCGCCCGGCCGCCGACCTGCTCCTCAGCCCCCTCCACGTGCCCGAGGCCCCGGCCCCCAGCAGGGCCTGCTCGGCTCTGGCGGTGACCAGTGCCCACTCGGGGGAGGCCGAGCGCCCAGACACTCCCGGGTGCGCCCAGCGGCCCAGTGACCGCAGGGACCGCTGGGGCCGTGCCCGGCACATGGGGCGCGGAAGGGGTGTCCCACGACCAGCCTCGGGAGGGAAGTCTCTCGCCGACTGGGGCGGACTCGTTTGGGGACGCGCGGTTCCCAGAACTCGAGTCCGCGCCTGTGCCCCGCGGCCGCTGCCCAGCCCGGCAGGTGGACGTGGATGCTGCCCTCAGCCCGGACGCCCTGGGAGGCCACCATGGCAAAGGGATGGCAGCCCGCCCCGGTGGACGGGCCCCAAAACCCCAGCAGGGCCCGGCCCCTCGTCTGAGAGCCGCACGCGGCAGCCCCAGAAGAGCCTCGCTCGCTCTGGCTCTGGAGAGAACGAGCGCGAGGCCTTGGGGCGGCGCCGCGCTGCTCCCCCTGGCCTGTCCACTCCGCACCCCTGGCCTGCGCCGCCTCCCGCGGGCTTTATCGGGGCCTGAATAGGCCATTTACCTTTATGGTTATTCTGCACAATGAGTTTGAATCCACATTCGCTGTAAAACTCTTCCAATACACTTTTAAGCGCCATAACTTAATTATAAATTAAAAAGCACAAGAGAAAAGTTTAATCCGCAGATTACACCGCCGGCGGGACGCTGTCATTTCCTGTTACTGCTGTTAGAATTTCAGAACTGCTGAATATCACGTCCCACTTGGAAATCTGGTAGATTCAGAGTACCTGATGATTGGGGGGGCGCAGGCGGGGACCCCCTACAGGCGCGGGTGGGGACCCCACTATGGAGAACAGCATGGAGGGTCCGCAGAACATTAAAGCAGAAGCACGACGGGAAACGCAACCGTCTGTGGGAGACATGGCCACTCTCCCACGCCCAAGGCGGCCCCTCGGCAGCCAGAGGTGGACACGCCCGAGTGCCCCCACAGGTGAGGGGCCAAGCAGTGACGTGCTCGGCCCAGTGGCACCAGTCACGTGGGCACATGGGATGCCCAGCGTCCCGGGACGCCCCAGGGAGGCTCCTGAGTCGCAGAGGGCGGGACGTGCCTCCGCGGCCACGCGCTGGACCCCGAGGCTGACCCTGTGGGCGCCGGGAGGAGAGCCGCACCGCGGCGCAGGGGTGGGCGGGGTGCGGGCCTCGCGAGGGCGGGCAACCGCACATCTTCAGCTACCGCGGAGCAGGGTTGAGGCGCCACACGTGCGGCTGTCGCTGCCCCCGGTGGCGTGGCCGAAGTCCACCGGGAGGGCACGGCCGTTTGGCGCACACAAACGCCTGTCTGCGGCTGGACACGGTCGCGTCGCTGTCCCCGTGGACCTGTCCAGCCTGCGGCTGGCGCTGGGGGCCGCGGCCTCACCACGCGGAGCCAGCGCGGTGCGACTGTGTGCTCGGGAGACCGGGGATCCGCTCCCCGGCTGCTGCGGGCAGCTGCCGCGGAGGTCGGCGCAGGGGCGGGGGAGAGGACGAGGACCGAGCGTCACCCTGAGGGGCGCGGACTGCGGGCCGGCGGGCAGGGGAGGCCTCTGTGGGCTGAGGTCGCCTTCCCGGCGCCAGACAGACAGCGGCCGGCCGGGCACCAGCGCGGAGCTGCTCAGCGAGGCCCGGGGGACCTGGGCAATCCCTAGAAGGGAGAAGAGAGCGAACCGGAGTGAATTCTGGGGTCGGCGGCTTAATTGTCTAGTTTATGCGACTTGCGGTTAGCCGCAAGCTTCGGTGTTGGTTTGTGCTTAACTCTGCAATATTCTGGTGCGTACCCCGAAATGGCGCGGGAAGAAGCAGCCTGGGGCCTCCTGGTCCTTTCCCCAGATGTGTGGTAAAGTTCTCGCGTCCCCACTCAGTTTAACGAAACCCGAGGCCGAGGACGCGGAAGGCGCGGGGAGCGTCGCGCCCGAGTTTTCTGTGCTGACCTCGGAGCCGAGGGGGGCTCGGCCGGCCTGGAGCCGCGTTTCCTGGCGTGGAGCTCGGCGCCGCCTTGCCCCGGCTGCGCGAGCTGGGCAGGGCTTTTACAGAGCTTCGCGCTCCATCTTAACCACGAGCCGGGTCTCTGCTCCTTGTGGCAACTGGCGCTGGCAACTCACGTGGCGTGATGTTTTTTACAGCTATCTATTCTAGAACAGGGTTGGACTCAGAAAAACGCTGCCAACCGCCCTGTGCCGGCTCTCTCCGCCCCGCCTGTGCTGGGTGTCGTCGCCAAGCAGGAGCCCGGCAGGTGTCACCGCCGCGGGGTCCACCCAGCACAAGCCGGGGCCTCCGTGTCAGAGGCCACACCCCTGCCCTCCGGACCTGCAGCATCGCGAGGGGGCCTGTCTCGGTCTGGGGGTGCCTGATGCTTTCCACCACGGGGTGTGGGCGCACGTGCCTTTCATCACCACCACGGGGCTCTGGCACCTTTGGGGTGCAGGGGTGCCCGCCACGGCCACGTGGGGTGCGCCAGTGAAGCCGCGGGTTTCCCGCGCACACCGCTGATCCGGGAGTGGGGGCCACACGCAGCCAGGGGAGGGGACCCCACGCCCGGGGGAGAAGAGGAGCCTGTGGATCGCGTCTGGGACGCCTCCGGCCCTGGACGTGTCCTTTCGTGTCCTGTGGACAGTGCAGCGATGTGTAGTCGGCCGTGCCCGCTCCCCGCTCCGGCAAGTAGCAGGGCAGCGCAACAAGCCTCCCGGAGAAAGGGGGTTTCTTCAGCTCCCGCGTTGTCCGTTGTCAACACAAAGCAAGATAACTTTGAGTGGACGCATCATTTCTGAGGGGAGCACATAAGAAACGGGGCGCCCTCGCTCTCCGGGAGCAGAGGTGCGGCCGCGCGGAGGGGTCCCAGCAAACCCATCCGCCGAGAGCTGCTCTGGGGGGTGGGGCAGCCGCGGGACGCATCACGCACCGGGACGTGGCCTCGACGTGCGGCGTCTGCGGAGACCGCCCTCCCCTGCCCGCAAGGGCGCTCGCGCCGCGTCCACCGCTCTGCTGGCCGGGCTACCGCTGAGGTCAGCCCAGGAGAGGGACAGCGCCATTCGCCACGGCGCCCGGGGGGCCCGAGGTGCCGACCCCTGCGCACGTCTGACACCCCCTTGGCGCGGCCGCCCTGGGTGCCCCGGCTGGGGCCTGGCCGCGCCGCCCCGTGCTCAGCGCGACCTCGTCCAGGCTGCTGGCCAGGCCCCGGGGCCCCGGGCGGGACGGCCCGGCACAGGCTCCCCTGCCCGCCCCACCAGCGTAAACACCACGCAGGAGCCGCCAGAGGCCCCGCCCACTGCTGCAGACGCACTGGGCGGCCCCGCAGGCCCGGGGCTCGGCCGCCTGGTCGCACTTTCTTCTCTCTGGCAGGCGCAGACTTCCCCCGGGTCTCGCGCGGAGAAACCAAGTCAGCATGTTTCTCCTGAGAGGAGGATGTGGGGAGGACGGTGCCCGAGAACGGAGCAGGGCGCGGAGGAAGCCAGGTCCCCTAACGCGCACGCCTGGCGCTCCGCTGGGGTGGCCGCGTGGTCAGCAGGAAGGGCCACTCTCCTCGTGCTGGTCTTCCTAGTGCAGTTATATTCTCAGCAGAGCCGCAGTGCGTCCAGGCTGCGGCGTCGGGCCTCGCTCGGCCTGCACGCCCAGAGGCCGGCATGTCTGACCCACCGAGGCTGCCCACGAGACCAGGAGCCGCAGGGCCGGCTCAAACAGAGGGCGCCGTAGACGGCCCCCATTCGGCCAGTCCTCGCCCCGCCTCGGGCTGCCTGCGGTCCAGCCTGGCCGTGCCCATGTCCGCTGGACACTGCAGGGGCAGGAGCGCCTTCCGGCCGCCCCGGGACGTCGGGCAGCGAGCGATGCTGGCTCACGGAGACCCCGGGCAGCTTAAATCCTGCAACGGAGAACCACGCAGTTGGCTTGACCTTCTAATGTCCCCAAACGCAAGGGGCTTTGCAGCTGCCATAGGGGTCAGTCTCCCGGAGACGGTTTCCTGCTGCCCGCCGCGCCGCTCCCGGGGGCCACGGTGGGGTCCCGCCCGGGCGCCCGCTCCCCTGCTCTGGTTTGGTGATTGGTTGGTGTTTTCTTTCTCTCATCAACAAATATTTCATACCTAATGAGCACTTGTCCTAAAGTGACGCGAATGTGTGAGTATGAAGTTGGAAACTTGGAGATAATTGTGTTTTATAGCCTCATAAAACATGCTTAAGTCATTGCAGACAATATTTTGAGATTAATTTCTCTGATAGGAAAAATAATCAGTGTTGGTAAATTTCCTCCTTTCCCTGCCTTCCACCTTGGCTGCAATTTCGTCATCTGTTTCATTTTTCTCGATCAGCTCAAAGCTCATCTAGCGCTCCGGCAGCTCGGCGACCACAGGTCACGCGGCTTTTCTCAGCACCGACTTGGGGTGTGCGTGTCGGGGTGCAGGGCCCCTCCTGAGAGCCCCTTCCGCTCTGAAGCCTGCCCCGTCCCCCCCAGCCGGCCGACCCGAGGCCCCGCTCAGCGCCCAGGCCCTGCTGGCCTTCGGGAGCCAGAACTCCCTGTCCCCTCGCCCCGGGCCGGGGCCTGCCGCGAGCTGAGCTCAGGGAAGCCTCGGGCCCGGCCCGCGAAAGCAGAGTCCAGAGAGCCCGGGCCCGACTCCATGGTGCCCACGTCCCGCTCGTGACAGCACGTGGGCACTGGGGTCAGCTCGCGGGCGCTCACGGCTTCTCCGCGTCTCCCCGCCCCCGGGGACCCCGCTCTCTCCTCCCGCGTCTGCCTCTCGGGGATCTGGGTCTCCACGAGGCCGCGCAGCCACACGCCCGCTCGGCCCGGCTTCCGCCCAGACGCTGTGCAGACCCGGGGGCTGGGGGGAGGGGGTGGGTGCCCGCCAGCCAGGCCGAGCGAGGGAGAGGAGGCCGCGGGGCTGGGCCCGGACCCCCAGATAGCGTCTGGCACGGCTCGGCCTCCCTGCTGCTGCGGACTCCGGGCAGCCGACGGTCTCGTGGAGAAGACCACGGAGGTGAGCCCTGCAGGAGGGGCTGGAGGACGCCAGCTTATCCACGTGACCGCATCTTGTTTTTGGGTAAAATTCCCCGAGTATCCACGTCGGCCCTCTGAGTGTGGGGCCCCGGGGTCAGGTGCTTCCGCTTCCCGGGTACACCCAGAACCATCAGCCTCGGCTGAAAACCGGACGGCTGAGGAGAGGAAGTCCAGCTCCCTGCTGAGGAGGGGCGGCCGGGCGCAGCGAGAGGCCGCCGAGGGCACGGGGACGAGGAGTGGGCCGGGGTGCGGCTTTGCTGCTGGGCCCAGAGAGCCCACTCTGCCGGGGCTCTGCCCCTCCCCACGAGCCCCGGGGCCCCGCGGCGGACTGGGAGCAGCTGACGTCTGGGACAAGCCACCACCGTCCCTTCCAGCAAGTGGACATCCGGGAGCTGGTGTGGGGGCCCTTCCTCTGAGGCACAGCTCCCGGGTGTCCAGCGGGCTCCCCATGCGTGCCGTCCCCCAAGACCCGGAGTCTTCCCGGGCCCAGAGGGGCTCTGCTAGGTCTTCACTGCTTGGGCAACGCGATGGCCGGGGCCGGGGCGAGGGCTAGACCTGGTCAGGCAGCTGGGCCGGGCACAGAGGAGCTCGCAGCTCCAGTCCCAGGCGGGTCAGGAGTCACGTCCACGAGGCGCCAGCTGGCCCCGCAGCGCTGAGTGGGCGCCCCCCAAGGCCACGAGGCTGCCAGTCCGACGGGGCCGTCCAGCTGGCCTGTGACGGTGGAGGCCCTTCCGGAGCTGAAATTCTCCCTGCTGTGGGCCGGGTCCCCGCTGTGCGTCAGGGCTGGTGCACGCCGGGGCCGGTGGGGTGCCGGGTCCAGGTGGGGTCCCGGCCGCGCGCGCCCTCTCTGCTCTCTCACGTCACGTCGCCTTGGGAGGAAAAGCTCCTTCGGTGTCTGCAGGGCAGGCCCGGCCCTTCTGCGCAGCCAGAGGCAGGGCTGGGGCGCTCCGGAGCGCCCCCTCCCGAGGGCCCGAGTCGGACAGGCCTGCGTGTCCACCGAGTGGCTGCGTGTGCTGGCGCGGCGTGGCTGTGCACGCCCGCGTGTTCACCACTGCGTGTGCATCCCTGTGTGTGTGCCCCGCGTGTGGGAGAGCGGGACACGTGTGTGTTTGTGTGTCTGGAACATGTGCACGCACAGGTGCTGCCTAAGTGCACACACATGTTCGCGTGGATTGTGTCTGTGTGTGCATGCCTGCCTGTGTGCACACGCGTGTGAGTGCACAGCCTGAGAGTGTCACTGGAGCTGGGTGACTCCCTCCCTGGCCGCGTCTCTCCCCTGCCACCCCGCCCCCGCCTCTGCGCCAGGCCCCCTTCTCCCCATCCGCCCCCGGAACAGACACCACGGTCCCCCCGCCCCCGCGGGTGCCCGGGAAGGGCCGTCCGCTGTGCTGGGAGCCCCTCCAGCGGGCAGCGCCACCCCTCCCGCTCACTGGCCTCGCCCACAGGGGGCGGGAGGCGGGCCAGGAGGGCGCAGGAGACCGCGGCTTCCGCGCAGGGCCCAGAGGCGCACGCAGGTGAGGCGGGGGGCGGGCTCCACCGGGAAGGCTGCAGCCCCGGAGCGGGGGATGCCAAGGGCTCAGCCCTGGGGGGCTCCGCACCTTCTTACCCGAGGCCCCGTGCGGCGGGGATGGCGGCAGCCGCGAGCCCCAGCTGAGGCCCCGCTCTCGGGTCCGCGCGGCTCACACGGGAGCCGGGAGGCGCCGTAATTGCGGGACCCGGGGCGGCCAGATGTTCACAGTAAACGCAGCGAGGCCCAGGTAATGTTCTGCCATCATGGAATATATTGGAACGTGGTGATTACCCATTATTACCCACAATAAATCTAAATTTATTTCGCTGTTTTTAGGCATTAAGCTTTTCCCAACCACTATAAATTACCTTAGTATTTGAACTTTGCCTTTTGCTGAAGTTTTTCCAATGGAGATAATTGAAGAGCTCTCTCGGCAAAATCAGTCCGCATCATCTCCGTCAGAAGCCGGCGCACACAGGACCCCGCGGCTGTGCTGCCGACGCCCGTGATGGGCTCTTCCGACGCTCATGGCGGCCCGGGCAGAAAACCCGCGTTTGACCCCAAGAACGTGGCCCCTCCGCCATGGACGCAGCCTCAACGCTGTCTGCAACCGGCGGTGCCGGCGCTCCCCGAAGTCCGCGCCTGAGGACCCACAGCACCTGCGGAGACTTCCCGCCCCCACGGAGAAGGCCGGGGGACCCGGGCACACGGGGAGCCCAGCGGCCAGCCGGGGCGCCCGGGGCGTCTGGGGCAGAAAGCGGCTCCAGCAGGTGCAGCTCCACAGCCGCGAGCCAGCCTTGGGGATCCTTCTGGAGTTTGGGGCGTGACGGCCCCCTGGGGTGAAGACCAAAGCGCCGCAAGCCCCCCCACGGCGCCCGCAGCGGACACGCCTCACGCCAGGCAACAGCCTGACGCCGGCTCACGCTGGCCTGCAGGTGCGGTCAGCTGTACTGTCCAGGGCTTCACAGCTAAGTCTGCCATGCCGCTGGGCGTCGGAGGCAGTGACGGCGTGGGGCGTGGCGCGGGCTCGAGGGCGTGGGGCTGGGCGTGGCCAGCGGCAGCTGGGTTCTGAGCCGCGGGCAGGTGAGGCCGTCCCGGCAGAGTGTGTGGGGGGCTGAGCTGTGTGCTGCCGGGGCGAGGGGAGGGGAGCACAGCAGAGCGCCCCAGCACACTCAGGAGTGGCGCGGGGGCCTGGCACGGCGGAGCTGGCACGGCGGAGTGCTCTCTGCGCCAGGTGTGCGGGCCGCCCAGGTGTGCCCCACGCAGGCGTCGCGGAAGCAGAGACGGCGCTCTCCGCGGAGGGCGGCGCCGTGCGCTCCTCACAGGACCCCTCCGGGCGGCCTGGATGCCGGGTGACCTACAGAACTCGAGCCGCGCCCCTGGATGGTCCCGGCTGGTCTCAGAACTGCCACATCATGTGCTTTGCGTTCCACGGCATTTTGGGGAGTTTTGGGCCTTTTACGGAATGAATGTGCTCCCACACAGACGCCGACCCCACTGTGAAGCGGGGTGCCCAGGCCGCCGAGTCGGGGTGCGTCTCTCGCTTCCGTCCATCGAGCTCACCTGCTTCTCCCCGTCTCTCCTCCGGAGGGGACGCTCCCTGAGGGCGGCGGGCGGTGCGCTTTGCTTTGAGCTCGCTCTCGTCACTGCTCCCCGCTGGGCCAGACCCCGGCACAGGGAGAGTCCCAGGGGCTCTGCAGCAGGGACGACAAGACGGGAAAGCGGCCTCAGCGCTGGCGTCCCTGATCGCTGGCCCCGCGGGCCCTGGCGGCACAGCACGCGCCCCGGGGTCGGCCACGGGCGGACGGTGAGCAGGCCGCCCTCGGCCTGTGGCCAGCGCAAGCACGCTAAAGGGGCGCCGGCAGGAGGCCCGGCTTTCTCCCGCCCTTCCGGGCGCCCAGCTTTGCGCGCCTGGCAGGCCGCGTGGCATCTCAATTTTGGCGGCAGCCGCATTTCTACCCAATTTGAACATATTTTTCTTGATTCATACAAGAAGCCTTAAGCAGAGGTTCTTCAAATTCACGCAGCAGGGCCTCCCTGGTGGCGCAGCGGTTAAGCGCTGCGCTGTGGAGCTGTCGGCAGCAGCGACGCGAGTTCGACGCCCGGCCGGGGCGATCCCCACAGGGCTCGGCAGACCTCTCCTGCCTCCCCGCTGCTCCCCTCAGCAGTGTATTTCTGATCTGCCTGTTCTGCTCCCCACTCTGTCTCTGGTGAACCCTCTCGCCGCCCCACGCCTCTGGCCTGTACCCCAGCTTGTATGAATAAATAAAAAATAAATCTTAAAAAAAAAAAAACCAAACAACTCACGCAGCAGCTGCACGCGCCCCAGATGATGGGGTCGGGCAGCGTGTGAGATGGGGGCGGGGCTCCCCCACGCTGCGCGTCCCCGTGCAGGCTGAGAGGTGGGGGCTGGAGGCCTCAGGTCCTCTCGCCGCTGACGGCAGCCTCGAGCAGCCGGAAGCCCAGGGCGCCGTCCCGACCTGTTGGACAGCAAGGCCCCTCGGGTGGCCGTGGGCCTTCGTGCCAGGCCCGGGACGCCGCCGCAGGTCTGGTCCCTGAGGGCCATCGACGAGCGGGGAGGTGACTGGCGCGGCTGGGGGCTCAGCAGCATAGGGGGGGGGGTGGTTCCCGGGGATGCCCAGCGGACGAGGACTGCGGTGGACACCCAGGTGCCGTCTTAACGGTTAACCTGTTTGTGCCAGTCTAGAGACCGAAGTCCACATTCAACAGTGACCACGGCTCCTGTCCTCCTGGACATGGGCCAGCCACAGGAGAGGGAGATCGGCAGCCCCGTGTCCTGGCCACTCCCCGCCAGCCCCCCCGGGAGGCCGGGCCCCGTGGTCTGCAGTCCGTCCTCCCCGTCCCCACGCGCAGGCTGCATTCTCCCCGTAAGATTAATGAGGCAAGTTCACGGAAAGGTTACGTGTTCAGCAGAACCCGGCAGGAAAATTGGGAACACATTTAACATTATTTTTCATTAAAAATAACACCCTGTGCTGTGTTTTGATTGCGGAGTTCTGATCGTTGAGGTACTTGCCAAGAACAGAAATCAAACACTTTGAGATAATTTTTTTTAAGTGGGAAAAAGAAAAAAAAAATCTGTTTAACGTGCGTCGGTGTAACAGGGAATGTGAGAACATGAAACTTTGGAAGCGGGTCACACCACGCCTGACCGCTGACCACGGCCGCAGGAAGCGGCGGCGGTACCAGACCCGGTAGGCAGGTCCCCGCGGGAAGGCGGCGGGTCTGACTGGGCCTTCAGAGGGGTCCCCGCGGCAGACCCCCGCCATGTGGGGGGCACATGCGTGTTTTTGATCTTGTAATTGATCCAACGAACAATGATATAAAGCAACTCAACGTGGGCAGAGGGAAGTCGGGAGCCGAGAGGCCGGCACAGGGCGCCGCGGTCCCCGCCCCCGCACGCGTCTGCACCCCTGCAGGAGCGGAGCCGGGGAGCTGGGAGCCCCGCCTTGCGGGCGCGCTCCCTCTGAGCTCGCGAGTTCGCGGGGGACAAGGCGCGGCAGAGCCCGGCTGGGGCGAGCGAGACCCCAGCGCGTGCCCGAGCCCGTCCGCGTGAGCCGGAGTCGCCCCGTCCCGGGGTGCGTTGCAGGAACCGCCCCAGCGGGGTCGGCCCAGCCGTCTGCGCTCCCTCCGCTGCGCGGAAGGCCCCGCGGGTTCCAGAGCAGAGTGCCCAGGGGTCCCCCGTGTGACGTCAGGAGGACATGGGCCCGCAGCGTGGGTGGGGGGGCGGAGCGGGGGCGGGCAGCGCCTGGGAGGAGCCGGGAGAGGTGGCCGCTGGGCCCGGCACTTTCCAGGCCTCTCTGATGACGAATCAGGTGATTTTGCGAAGTGTCCCGGCAGACGGGGGAGGGGGCGCTGGTGGAGACGCCGCGTTTGCGCCTGCGCTTGGCCCGCAATCCCTGGCTCCTTCCCGCGGCCCCTGAGCACGCTGGGCAGAGGGGCTGCAGGCTCCGCCTCAGGCCCCTGCCCGTGGGGGCCTGGGGGAGCTGACTTGCCTTGCCAAAAGGCCACTGTACCCGGTTCTTTCCGACGCGGGCTGACGGGCACCTCCAAAATGACTGCCCTTGCGGCAGTGGGTCTTTGTGGGCAGGGTGGAACTAAGAGGTGGGCGCACTGCAGCTGGGGCCCAGAGACAAGACCCACATCCTCGAAAGCTGGAGTGGACACTGCACGCTGACCATGCCGGCCTGCGCGATGCAGCTGGCAGCCGGGAGCCGCGCCGGCAGGGAGGCCAGGACTTTGCAGGGCAAAGGCTCTCCCCCCTCGGAGGGGAGGAACAGCCCCACAGCCTCTGCCCAGCCGGCGCTGGGCCGGAGAGAGACGGACGCTGTCCTTGGGTCACCTGCAGACCAGCAGCCTGCGCCCCGCGTCCTGCCCGCCAGTCCGATCCGCTAAAGAGCCGACTCTCGGGGATGGAGGGGGTGCCCCGGACGCCAGGATGGAAGCCGAGACGGGAAGGGGCCAGCGGGGAGGGACGGGAGGCCTTGGCCGCGCGTGCAGGCCAGAGAACCCTGCGGGCTGCGAAGTGGGCAGTGCCCGAGGCTGCCCCGCAATATGGGGCGCCCGCAGCCCGCAGCAGGAGGGAAGCGGGAGCATCAGGGTTTTCCTGGAACAGCAGATGCCGGCTTACCTCGCGCACTCAACACTCTGCAGCAGAGGAGCATCGGGCACGGCAGAGGCTGGTCCTGCAGCCGTCACCCTGGCCTGGGGCCAGAGGCTTGCGGGGCACCAGATTCCGCTGGAGAGTCCGGCAGGGCTGGCCCGCTGGACCCCATGTTCAGACAGCGGCCCCTAGCCCCGTGCCCCCCAGGCCCCCCAAGTGGAGAGATACTGAGGACCATCTGCGGCCTGAACGCGTGGCCAGAATCTCTCTTCTGGCTCCGCTTCTCCCGCGAGACAGGCAGCGCAGGGGTTCCGAGGCCCCTTCTCTCAGACCCGCCTGAGCCCAGCGGCGCCCCCGGGGCTCCCCAGGGCCCGGGCTGACCTGCCCCGGGAGTGTCCTGCTGGGCTCCCCTCCAGGGCCCCCGCCTCGGCCAGCCTTATCTCAGGGTCGCTCCTGGCAGCGGACAGCCCCTGGGCTGCAGCGACCGAACACAAGGGGCTTGTCCAGAGGGGGCAGCGTCGGGGCCAAGGTGGGGCACCGACCCTCCCTGCCCGGAACCCGGCGCAGGCCCGGTCTCGGCCCCTGGGCAGGAGGACCACGCAGAGGCCCTTGCAGACCAACGTGCAAAGTGACCGGCGACCGGGCCCCTCGGCAGCCAGGCCCCGCCGCGCCCACGCACCACGGAGGAGACGCGGAGGGCGCGGCCCCGGCCCGGACCCGCCGCAGCAGCGCACGCCGAAGCACGTCCAGCCTCAGCGCGGCCGCCCGAGCCCAGAGCGTCGCCGGCAGAGAACGAGGCGGAGCGGCTTGTTAGCAGCCCGGGGCGTGAGGCTCCGCCAGACCGCGCGCATTTTGAGAAATTTCGAGCGATTTGGCCCGCAGAGAAGCAGGCAGCCGCGCGCCCGCCCTGGCCCCAGGGACCTAGGGGCCGGCGTGAAGTCAAGCCGCGTCTGGGCTGCGCCTCTGGGCCTGCCAGACCCGCCTCAGGCCCCGCCGCGCTCTCCCCCGACCGTGGGGGCGCCAGTGGCCAGCGGCCCCGGCCCTGGGGCAGAGCTCCGTCGGCCAAAGCCGGCCTGCTCCCGGCACCGCCTGTGCGAGCTCCCTGCGGCGTTGCCGCGGCCCAGCCTGCCCGAGGAGCGGCCACGGCGGGCAGCGAGGGCGCAGGGCCGCCTGCGTCGCCGGGGCAGCGTGCCGTGACCGGCTCCCGAGGAAGGGCATGCGGGATGCCCAGAGGGCGCCTGGGCTCCG
>PVIJ01010929.1:0-57527 GCA_004024925.1 Scalopus aquaticus | reverse complement strand
CCTATAGTCCTGTTATAAATGAAACCATTCGATATTTTTCTTTTTCTTTCTGGCTTATTTCACTGAGTATGATTCCCTCTAATTCCATCCATGTTGCGGCAAATTGCATGTGTTTATCTTCTTTCCATGCTGAATAGTACTCCATTGTGTATATGTACCACATCTTCTGGATCCAATCATCTATTTTTGGACATCTGGGAGCAAAAGTTTTTTTATCCATACTCTAAGGGCTTTGTGAGATAGCTGAACAACAGCTTTTTGTTGTTTTCTACTAATTTCTGTTTACACGTTTTACAGAATCATCTAACCTTGCTTTTCATCTGGTAATTGAATCATTGCATCAAGATATGTTCAAATAAAGTATTTAAAACACATGCTGATCATTGTGATATAAATATAATTTTAATAATATCATCAAATTGTTATAATTTAGGCGCTGTGTCTAACTACACAGGTCCATAGTACTAATATTCATACTGCAAATCTGAAAACCATCATAGACCTCATCATATATGTCATTTACAAAATGTTTTACTTTTCAGGAGAATGACACGCTGGGGGGAATTTGATGATCTTTATCATATTAGTGAGTTGGACAGGACCCAGATTCCAGTGTCTGAAGCAACACATTCCCAGGAAGGTTAGTATCAAATTCTTTATTAATTGGGAGACATGTTTTAATTAATGTAAAGCATGAATGCAAAATGTTACTCTAAAATTTAATATTTTATAGAAACTGCTTAATTGTATATTTATATCTTTATAGTTTCTTAGGAGCACACTAACTTAGACCACTACAGTACTGATATGATGTTTAGGAACTACTTTGCTATGTGAAAGTATGGCTTCTTAAAATTACAAGTCACTGATCTACCAGCTTAGAAAAAAACTAATGGTACAAATAAAGTTTATAGACATAAAATTGTTCAGTATTTTCTCCAAAGATTAGGATCATTTATTATACTCAGTAGCTTGTTTTATTAGACCAAGTCTCTCAGATTTTATTTTTCTTTCATTCTCTTTACACAGAAAGGCCAGGTATTTTTGTTTAACTAAGGTTTTATACCACTGTAGGGAGCTATTTATTGTCAAGCTTCCCAGACACAGCCCCAGGTCACCTTTGCAAGCCTTTCTTCTCTACACAAGAGCTGAGCACATACATTCAATTCAATAACTTTGTGTAAACTGGACTAAATGAACCAGGACATTCAGTGAAATAACGTTCACATTAGTAAACAAAATAAACTCAACTCTCAAAATCTCATATAACTTATAATGCAATTGCAATGCCAGGTACAAACGTAGACATTCATCTCATAGATATTTTTCTGGACACTTAATAGTATACTATGCCTTGTATTGGATACTGCAAATACAAAGATCAGAAAAACAATCTTTTATCAATCAGATTCATTCAGTTGGTGAAAACAAATGAATAAATAACTACTTAGAACTAACTATAACCAATGTAAAATAACTAATTCTAGCTATATTGACTGTTGATTAATAAATAGCGTCACTTTTTATGGAATTAAATATTTCTGTATTCTTTTTTTTTTTTTTAAAGATTTATTTTTTATTTATACATACAAGCTGGGGTACAAGCCAGAGCTGTGGGGTGGCGAGAGGGTTCACCAGAGACAGAGCGGGTAGCAGAACAGGCAGATCAGAAATACACTGCTGAGGGGAGCAGCGGGTGAGGCAGGAGAGGTCTGCCGCACCATGTGGGATTCTCCCCGGCCGGGTGTCGAACGCGTCGCCGCTGCCGACAGCTCCAGAGCGCAGCACTTAACCGCTGCGCCACCGGGGAGGCCCCTATTTCTGTATTCTTAGGCTTCTAACATTTAAGTGTTTTAAGAATATATGGTTGTTTCTAAAAGTGTCAACGTAATCCCCAAACTTCATTTGTGGTTCTACTTATGATAATATGTAAACTGAGATACTCTGAAGACTCTTACTTCTACAAAACAACTGTATCCAGTATAAATCATGTTTTTAATGTCTTGTTTTAAGAAATTAAGGGAAAAATTAGTCTTCTCCATAAAAGCAAGCAAATGTACCAGTAAAATCCTGAGACCAAGGCAGAAAGTTTTGAATTAAAAGCAAACATGAAAACTGATCTGATGTGAGGGGTTAATTAACACTGTGTCAGGGACTATACCTCAGGCCTACCACAAAGTAAGAGAGCTGACTGGGAATTGGAAATGGGTATTGGGGCCATAATGGCAAGGGGGGAAGAAGAGAAGGAGGGAAGATAAGAGCCATAGATTTCAACAGAGTCCCACTGGAGTCGTTTTTAAAATAAATCAAGATCCACTGAATTAGAGGTTCATCCTAAAGAGGCTATTTTAAGAATCCAGGCATTAGATGCTGATCTTGAAGCACCAGGGAACTGAGTAGAAATCATGAGAGTCATTTCAAACTTCAAGAGAAAAATTCACTACATTTGAAATATTAGGAGAAGATTTAGCACTGGTAATTGCATAGAGGTAATTGTTTCTGAAAAAAAAAACCCAATAGATTTATCTGTATGGATATAATAAATTATACCTCCTCATTCTTTTTCAATTTAACTTAATAAAGATACTGCATAATTGTGAGCAATTATACATGATTTTAATAACCTCCATATTCCCATTCTGTCTTTTAAATTCATCAATAAATACATTTTAGTTAGTCAATAAATATTTACATAACATTGCTTCTCAGAAAGAGACCAAGATATCGGAGTCACTATATTTGATGGAGTTGTTTCAGGCAACTACTTAAAAAAAAGATCTGTTTGAACAGCATGTGAGTATCAAACTTAGCTAACCAATGAAAAATGCTAGTTCCTATGGTATGTGACATTCGTAAGTCCTAAAATGATGGTGTGAGAATTACAATGAAATTACAGCTGTTATTTGCTAAAACTCTAAATATGAGGCATGGAATCTAGTATTTTACATGAATATACAAGTTGATTTTCATATCATGTAAAGCAGCCCAGAAGCAGCTGATTACTGATATGGGGGGGTTCATGTTACTGGGGTGCGATATTACCAAGCTGGATTCAGACTGAGCAAGTGTCTCCTGCTGACTTTACCTTCATGAGTCTACAACTTCCAATGTTTTGTTATTTTTTTTTCCAAACCGTTCAGCCTCCTCCACTGTCTTTATAACAACGTAGATTGTATAACTAACATGATGTTCCTTCCAAGATTCCCTTATCTTTGTCTTAGGGTCTTTTGGCATCTTTTATATAATAGTCTTTCCTATTTATCCTTTGATACTCATCTAAATGCAGGGAAATGCCATTATTTTGAAACCAAACATATCGTAAAAATCTATTTGTATTTAAGCTCTAGTTCTGGAGAAAGATGAAATATCTTGTGCCTACTTGAAGAAACACGAATTACAATAGAAAATTATTTAAAGTCCTAAGGGAAAGTGGAACACAAATGCCACAAGAGGAGTCTATTCTTACACATGAACTTGTTGTTTTCTCAATGTTTAAAACCATTATTATCCATTGCTTAGTTACATATTTACTTGTTAAACACCTTACAAATCCACCCAGGATGCAAAGATGTGGGCAGCTGAGTGATACTGGTTTATAATCTTTATTCTTCCCAGATTATTTTTCTTATCACAGCAACACTCTGAAGCCTCATGCAGAAGAAGAGCCAGAATCCCCACTGCTCTATAGAACCATGAGTGAAGCAACCCTGGTGGGAAAAAGGATGAAGCCTATAATCATGGGCAGAAAAGACAGACAGAACCATAGGGCCTCTATTAATGGACACTTTTATAACCACGAAGTGAGTATAATCCCACTGTCATTTCAAATAGTGTCCCTTTTGCTGATGATACCACTCAAATCAGCTTACATTTAAAAACAGTAAAAATCGTGGTAGTATAGCTAATGCTTATTGACTCCTCTATATGCTGGATATTAAGCTATTGATTTTTGATGAATTATCATTATTCACTAAAGCAATCATATGAAGTAGGTACCATTAGTTGCTCAACTTTAAATATGAGTTGAGGTTTGCAGAGATTCAGCAATTTGTCTTAGGTCACACTGCTTTTAAGTAGCAACTCTGAACTTGAACCCATATTTGTCTGACTCCAGAATCCAAGTTTTTAACAATAACATGATGGGTGAACTATAAGTGACAGACTCTGTGCTAAACATAAGAAATATAAAGATGATTCATTTGATGTGTCTGCCATCGTGGAGCTCAGGGCTTGGATAACAAAACACAATATAATGGCAAATGGCATAAAACCAGTGATACAACAGATATTGGTTCAAAGTACCTTTGAACTTTAGCATTTAAATAAATAAAAAAAAATCAGTCATAGCCCTGTTTATTCCAGCAAGTAAAATTTCTCATTTTGTCACAGTCCCTTTCAGGTCTTCTGCATACATGCCTATTTTTTGATACAAGTATAGTTGGTGATTAGATATAATTTGTACTCTTGATTTTTCACTTAATGTATGTTGTATTTACATGTGCATTTCTATAGTAGCTGTAAGACAATCTACTCTGCTGAAGATAGGAAAATGTTTTTTCTGGAGTCAAAAATTTTTCATGTCATATAATTTAACAATCATTCAACCATTCACTTAATATTTTAAAAGCACTTACTCCATGCCAATATCTGTGCTAAGTCCTCTAGTAGAAAATATTAATTCATCTCTCTTATTTTTTTTTTCATGTAGAACTTTCTAACTTATTCCTTCATCTATTCTTGGGCGGGTATCTCTAATGTGCCTTTGGAGACCTGGAGAGAAACCCCCTTTCTGAATTCTTGATTCAAATTAGACATTTATCTGGCTCAAGAATTTCCTCCTGGCAATAAAGCAACAGTGACAGTCTTCTACAGCTGTGCAAATGCCAACTGTCCTAATTTTTTCTCAGAATTACACTTTATGTTATCACCTTATGTGGTGATGTGTGTTAAAGAAGCCTACGGAAGCCGCGTTCTCCCCAGTGAGCAGCTTGCAGATGGGATCCTCATGCTAAGAAGGAAATTGGCACTAAGTTGACAGCTTGGTGGTTAAATGATTAGGTGCATGGGTTTTGCAGGCGGACCACCTGATTTAAATTCTTGCTGAGCAAAGTTAAAAAATTACTCAGCGCCTTAGCCTGGATTTATTCATCCTTCCTACTCTACAAGATTGTTAATGGAATTAAATGAATTAGGTGATTAAGCATTTAGCACAGGATCTGGCACAAAGTTTGCTTTGTTCTGTTTGTTCCTTTGCTTTGTTTCTTTATATTCCACATGAGTGAAATGATGTGGCATTTGTCGTCTACATCTGACTTATTTCAGTTAGCATAACCCCTCAAGATCCATTCATGTGGTGTCAAATGGTGGGATTTCATTTTTTTTAAATAGCTGAATAGCATCCCTCTGTGTGTGTGTGTGTGTGTGTGTGTGTGTGTGTATCATCTTCCCAACCCCTGTCCTCTCTATATCACATATTTTCTATCTACTCATCCTTAGATGGGTACTTAGATTGTTTCCATATTTTAGCTGTTGTGAATAAAACAATAATATAACAATGAATATAAAGGTACATATATCTTTTTGAATTGGTGTTTTTGTATGCTTCCAATAAATACCCAGAGGGGGAATAGCTGGACCATGCTGTGTGTCAATTCTTAATTTTTTTGAGAAATCTTCATGTTGTTTTCCTTAGGCTGCACCAATTTCCACTTCCGCCAACAGTGTACAAGTTTTTTCTTTACATATTTTTCAACACTTACTTCTTTTCATTTTGATAATATTCTCTTTAAGTGGGGGTGGGATTATATTTCATTGTGGTTTTGATTTGTATTTTCCTTAATGATAAGTGATGATAAATATCTTTCAATGCATCTGGCCATCTGTATGTCTTTTTTGGTAAAATACATATTTACTGATATTTTTACCTAACAATCTAAAAACACAACAACAAAGACAGCAAAAACAAGAAAAAAATTTAAGCTGATAATTCTGATTTTTTCACCCATAAGGAGGTCAGGTTCAAGATATTGACTCATGTTAGTTTGATATAATTTTAAGGACTTATGTAACAATCCTTTTTTTCCTAGACATCAATTTTCACTCCAGTCTTTGGATCAGAAACTAAGGTCAGAATAAACAGTAACATGAATACTGAAGAAGTAATAAAACAGCTTCTAAAGAAATTCAAGGTAATCTTTATTTAAACTGATCTACATAAATATCTGGCATATCATTTAACTGTAGACACATATATGCACTCTGAAATAGACTATGAATATATAAAATAGTTCTGAAGAATTCTTTCCTATGTATAACAACTTTCAGTAATTATGTCCTGAGGAAATTTATTATTCCTGGGGATCAGGGAATGTTTTATGTCTGAAAATGAAAAATGGAAATGAGGGAACATAATTTGGCTAGCTTAGAAAGCATCTTATGACAACAAGGAATTCATGTCTGTTCATTTCTTCCACTGACAGATTGAAAATAGTGCCCAGGATTTTGCACTTTACATTATTTTTGCAACAGGAGGTAAGAAAGCTTGATCACCCTTTTTCATGACTCCAGTGTGTTACTGTTTTCTTATCACAGAGAGACAAAAAATGGTTTACCTCATTCTCTAGAAGAAAGGGATGTAGGGGAGGAAGGATGAGAGGAAGTGTTTTAGAACAACCTCAAGAATAAGGGATCCTAGGAGAGGTCATAATACAAAAGAATCTGTTGGCCAGGCATTAAATTATCTGAATGGCTCTCAGAATCCTTGAGAACCCAGTGAGGGTTTCAGGAATTGTGGGAATTTAAGTTTTTGCTGACTTCTGTATTTCTTCCATGTTGGCTTTCCCTTCTCACCCCAGCTTTTACTGGAGTCTCAATTGCTTACTGTTTCTCTCTGAGCTTGTTGCTGTGTTTTTCTTAGCAGTGTCCAATGAACTGTTAGGAGTGTTACCTCCTCAGTAAACAAAACATTTCTAACTTGTGGTAGGGGTCAAAGATTAGAAGTAGTATACTGTGAAGGCATTAAATGCAGGTTGGTAGGAGCAGGGAGATAGAGATCAGAGAAAAACTAAGGCAATGCCAAAATGAATTTTTTTTAAACCTTAAAATTGAAAAAACTAATTGTAGTAATAATTAGGTTATAATTTGTATCAGAATGTTTGACCCCAAAAATTGAATAGAAAAATACATTTCGATGCCAGAAAATGAAAGCTGGGTTTCCAAATCACAAAATTAAAATCCTTATAAATTGAAAGCCTTATGTAAGAAATTTATAAATTTTTGAAAATTCTAAAAGATACACATGCATATTTATATGTATATATACACATGTAAATACACATATACCCCTCTGGATATGTACATATATCTACAATAAGTAGATTGTGCAGAATATCAGATAAAAATTATTGTCTATGTTGTCAAAGATTTCTTGCATAATGGTAACAGAATGACAATCTATGCAACAAAAATAGAAAAAAATTATGATAAAGCAATTCAAAGAATCACAAATTAGTAAACATTTCAGGAAAAGTTTTAAACTCAAGGAAATAAAGTATCCCAGGAAATGCAAGTTCAAGCCACAGTGCAGTATTATCTTTCATTTAATCAGATTGGCAAAACATTTTTAAATGATTTTATCTGTGGCTGCCATGGACAAGAGTAAAAAGATATTTTTATTCAGTTCTAGTGAAAACATAATTGTCTACTTTTTTGGAACTCATTGTAGTAATATTTACTTTAACTTACAGTATATCTATCCTTTAGCCCAACCATCCCCAATGAGCATTTCACCAAAACAACAACAAAAACAAAAGACTAGTACCTAAAGGTTTTCATGCCATGACAAAAAGCTAAAGACAAAGTCACCCATCACAGGTGATGCACTGAATACGTAATTATAATGCAGTCATTAAATTGAATGAGTGAGATTAATGCCTGTTTAAAGGAGGAAATTCCATAGTAATGCACGTATTAAATGAAAAGTGCAAGATGCCTAAAAATTTATATAATTTTTATAATCCCATTATCATGGCTGAATGGCTGAATCCCACAAATAGAATGAAATAATAAAAATACCAATCTCCTAATGTCAGAAACATTCTGAATATACTTTTTAAGGAAGAACCAAGGATTGAATATCAGGGGAGAGAGAAAGAATTGTTTTGAAACTGAACAACTGGAAAGAAAGATTGAATCATATTATATGAGCTAAGAAAGAATATTTTTTGAATAAATGAATGAAAAATTATGATAAAGGACATAAATGGGCCTGGAGCTTTATTAGATCTCACTCACAAAGGGAAGGTTGAAATCTCTAAGAGCTAGAGTGAACCTTTGAGGACAGCAAAAGAAAGAAGTCCGTTTTTAGTTCATTTAAAGGTTTTTAACTCCAACTTATTTTGTAAATGAGTATCTCTGGTTAGGTTTTGGTTTTTTTAAGTAGATATTTCAAAACAAACTAAAGAAAGGAAATAAATCCACAAGTTATCATTCTTATTTTTCTCTAGAATGGATTCCTGGTTGAAGTTGATCTTGTTTCCATTTGCAGAGCAGAAACGACTAAAGAAGACAGACATTCCACTCCTGCACAGGCTGATGCAGGGGCCTTCCAGAGTGAATGCCCGCATCTTCCTCATGGATAAAGACACAGAAGAAATTAGCAGTGATGTATGGATTCTGTCATCCTGAATCTGCCTTTGCTTCCTCCTAACTCAGCACCTTTTACATAAATGCTCTGCTTTCTTTTTTTTTTTTCCCCAGATTTATTTTATTTATGCATATGAGAACTGGGATGTAGGCCAAAGGTGGAGGGCGGTGCTGAGAGGATTCAGCAGAGACAGAGTGGGGAGCAGAACAGTCAGATCCACTGAAATACACTGCTGAGGGGAACAGTGGGTGAGACAGGAGAGGTCTGCTGTGCCATGTGGGTCAGCTCCCTGGCCTGGGATGGAACTCTTGCTGCAGTGGCTGCGGACGGCTTCATAGTGCTGAGACTTAACCCCTGTGCCGCCAGAGAGGCCCACTTTTATGTTTTGTTTTTTTCTTCTCAGGTGGCTCAGTACATTGACTTTCATTTTTCTCTACTGGAATCAATCCTTCAAAGATTAAATGAAGAAGAAAGAAGAGAGATTCAAAGAACAAAATTAAAGTAAGTCAAAAGTATGCAACCTGGGTTCTTGGTTCTTTAATGTACAAAATATGTCCAATTTTTAATATTCTTTTTCCCCTTCTCTTTTTCAGATTCAAAAATGAAAAGGCTTTTATACTGCATTGTCTTCAAAGTAAATATGTAGTAAAAACAGAGACAACAGTTTAGCTGTACAGCTCACTATTGCTGAAACACTTGAAAATTAGAGATGTTACTCTTTGATTTGTGCATATATTCTATACTTGAACTTGATTCTACAGAAACTTGATTGCTGAAATATATATGTGAACTAGAATCTGTAGAAAAGTGAATGTTGAGAAAGCTTGTCTCTCTTTGAAGTGATAGCATTAACTAAGGTTCAGAGTTGGACTGAAATGAGCTGACATTTATTTCAGTAACTGAAATAAGCTTGGATACTGTGTATTCCAAATAGTTCTTCTAGTAAAATGCTCAATGAACTTGAATAGCAACTTCATATATCGAGCAGTTTAAACTTCTTTTTGCTTGGACTTTCAAAAGAACTGAAATATCATCAACCAAGTCCCAGAAATGACTCAGAAATAAAAGCTGCCAACTCTTAAAAAGTACATACTTTCCCCACCAAGGAATCTGATGTGACAGGTGGTTTACAGTCCTTGAAAATTCTAGCATTTCATAAATCTAAGTCTCTCTATGGATAGGGGACTCTAAGTCATCTATAACATCAGAGTTCTCTGCTTTTTGCTATGGAAAACATTATGGACTTCTAAGAAATTCAAACTGTAGTTTTCTCAACACATGGGCCCTTCTTTTTTGAAAGTATTCTTAAGTTTTTTTTGGTCAGTTGAACTAGGTTTGTTTTCCCAAATATGTATACCACAGAATTCAGTGGAGACAGTGTGATTGCAGCAACTGGATTGTAGCAACTAGCTTTGTTTTCCCAAATATATATACCACTTAATATATTTCACCAACTAGGACAAGACTTGGGCCTCAATAACAATTTGTTGCTGTATATGTAATACAACACAAAGCTATTATAGCTGAAACTAGGCAAAGAATTAGGAGCTCTGTCCTTTTTCTCTAGTACAATTCATTCTACAGGACAATTCTCAAAGTACTTAACAGTTTGCTAAACCAATCTGAAAAAACACTGAAAATGCCAAATATACCATTTGATTTTAATTGTGAACTTTATAGTAAAATGTAGTTTTATGCAACTTTCTTGCCATCCTCTTATGCATTTCTCATAATCGTTGTATTAAATTGTTTGATTATATTATATATGCTAAATGGTAAGTTGTTATGTAATAAACTCAGTTGGAAGAATATCAAAATTAAATAGGACACAATATTGAAATAGGACACAAGGCAAAAATATCAATTCTCAGTGTCACCAAAACCTAAACTGAATGAAAGTTAAGTTATGCTGTGATCATTTCAGCTCTAGGAAGTCTTTTGAGTAAACTAGAGGTTTGTCTCTCTATCCTTTCATCTATGAATTTTAGAAAATAGTTTCATCTTACTAAAATAAGCAAGTGTATTTCAGTATATTTAATAACAAGTTTAAAGTAGTATCAAGTGCCTGTCATATAGATGACAAAAAAGTTAATCTTAAGTATATGAAAACCTACATAATAAGTACGAAGAATGCCAAAGTTTGGGTGGGGTGGGTGGGGGAGGGTGTCAGATGGCATGAAAAGTAAAATCACAAAAGAAATACAGATTCTTTATGTGAAAAATAAACTTAGAACAGTGATCAACTGTGTTAGTCTGTGTCCAATCAGGAGACAGAACTCACACAGTAATTAAAATGGGAAGTTTAATATAAAGAATTATTAAGCTGTGATGGGAGAACAGTAAAGATGGAAAGAGACATTTAAAAGGTATCCTAAAGGTGAGGGAGAGTACCCAGAAAGGGAAGTCTTAGAATGAGGGGTTCAGAGTACAGTGATGATGGTGTGATTGTAGCCCAGTGGGTACAGCAGTTTGCTGGGTTGCCCAGACTAGGGCAGGCCACAGTTGAGGGCAAATGGAACAACCCTCTGGTTGTTCAGCTGAGGTAGGCAGCAGATGGACAGGAAGACTTAGGGTTTTGCAGTTTTGCTGGAGGTATAAGGCCCAGATATCACAGTGCCTGTGTCTAGAAGTCTGCAGTAAATGAAGTTTGGCGGCCTCTCTGAGCATGTACTAAGTTGAGAAGGTGGAGAGAGCAGTGGAGCTAGGGCAGAGGTCTGCACTGGGGCTTTATACGATGCCATCACACACTAAATCAAAAGCTGAAAAAGAGCATAGAGAACAACTGCTAGAGAAAACAACATTCTACAGGCACTAACAGTGGGTAAGTCACTCAGAGCAGAGCAGTGGAGAAAAAATTTCAGCTTCCTAGGACCCCTTAGAATCTAGAAAGACCAACTTCCTTCGATAATGTTTCTCTGGCGCCCTCTATTGACAAAATACAGCATCATACAAGCTGTAAAGTTAATACATTTAAAGAGTTTATAACCATTTTCAATAGAGCCAGCAGCTGCCTGAATTTAAAGCTGAAAGGCAATAAAATAACTGGCATAGCAACAAAACACAAAGTCACTTGAAATACACTTTTTAGTCTATTACATTAGCAAATATTAAGAAATGATAACGAGCACACAACAAATTACAATAAGATGGGTATCGAACTACTGTTAATAAAAATGGACAGAACTTTTCTTGAAAGCAATTTAGTAGTAAATTCATCCTATAATTTTACTTGTAGGATCTTAGACTGAAATAGAGATAAAAAGACATTATGCAAAGATATTTATGTTGCTATTTATTGTGATAAAATATTTCTTTTTTCCTATTATAGCTTAAATGTTCAAAAAATTTTTTAAAATTAAACAAGGAAAGAAAAATCATTAGAATGTTATGAAGCTATTAGAATTTTTCCAAATAAACTTAATTATAGGAGTAAATTGCCATTGCACATTGAAATTAGTATGTACAAATATCAAAATATTTATTAATCATGAAATATTTTCCTATATTTTGTATACTAATATTTCAAACATACATACTCACAAATCAAAAATATGGTAAATGTGGTAGTAGAATTATGGGTGATTTATGTTTTATCCCATTCTTATTAAATATTCTAAATGAACATGTTACTTTTTAAATCAGGAAACAAATTTTGATTAAAAAGTTACCAGCAAAAATGTCAGTATGTACAAGCACAGAATTCTACTACATGCAAAAAGTTCAATTAATTTTTTAAATAAGCTACTAATATCACGTCTGTTAGAGTTTCAAAATACACCCAAGAAGTCTTTAACATGCCTCCTTTAAAGCAGTGGAGTCTAAGCTTTCTCACCTTGCAAATGGACTGGACTTTACTCAATTCTAATGAATAGAATAAAGCAGAAATGACAGCATGTGACTTTGGAAACTAGGTCATAAAAATTCCATGACATCTTCCTTATGCATTCTCTTGGATCACTGGCCTTGGGAGACCCAACTGCTATGTCCTGAGTCACCATGGGGAAAAGCCTACATGACAGGAATGGAATTAAAGAGAAAACTCTGAAAAGCCAGCTAAACCATTCCTGCATTCTTGATCTTTACATACTGTGTGAGGTAACTGTTTGCTATGGTAGGCTGCTAAATTATACTGTAATTTGTTATGTAGCAATAGAGACTAATATAGTTTCTGAAACAAATATGTTCACTTTAGAGTCATCTTTGCCTAGCACAGGACTATAAACTTCTGTCACAAAACCATTTATCCTCGTCTTAGGTGGTCCAAATATTTCACTACCAGTTACATTAGTTCAATTCTAGATAATATGTTATACTTATTAATGGTAGGGGAACTGTAACATTCATCTTTGTATTTTGCTGTACTTAATATTGTGTCTGTGTGTAGATGTGTGTAATAAAAATCAGTTGAATAAAGGACTGAATTAGTGAATGATTAAATAATACATGGAATTATCTGAAATATTTTAAATTTATATATGTATATATTTTGCAAATCTGATCCAGTGCTGATGAAATGTAGAACTTTTTCCATATGGTTTTCCCTAATACGATAGTATATTTTATTATCTGTTAGCTATGTGAAATATTTAATTATGTTACTATGGAATTTTGTTTAGGGCTGTTTACGTTGTTTTTAGGAACAGCAAGGGTAAGAGGTCCATTTACAAGGCAGTTGATAAAGCAGGAAAGATGGCAAGGGTAACTATTTTCTTAGTATCTGTGGCCTCTCTCCCACTTGGGGCCTCTGCACTGTGTATACGTGGCCTCTCTATGCCCCCGTGTGTGAAGGATTTGGATAAGCACTCCTGCATGACTGCCTTAAGACAGTGGCCCACGTCACGAGGCAGCCGGGAACGCATAGGTAGCCGCTGACTGATTGTGTGGCCGCGGTCTGAGGTGGTCTGGGAGTAGCTCGGCAATTACACCAAGTCCCTGCACAGGAAGTCCTCCCTGCATGCATGGCCGACATGTCCCCTTCTCTTCCCCATAAAGTTGATTACTCTTTGACTCTCCTGGACCCTGCTCCTCCTGCCATAGTCACATAGTCAATCATGCTTGTGTATGACTGCTAATAAATAACAAAAGGGCTGCTCACTGGGCAGCAGAGTCTTGCCTTGCAAACCTGCTCCACGACTCATCTCTCATCATGTCCCCGGTAACATACTGGCACGTTGCGACCCAATAGATGCCTATTTGCAAAAGGAAAGAGAGGAATGGGATGCCATTAGACAGGGCAACATCCTTCAAATGCTTCCATTTGTCTTCTAATAGCTATCTATCAGATATTAAAATTTGAAATTGTCAATATCTCACCTACAAAAGCAATTTTCTATTGTTCAAACTATAGTTCTTACCATTTGCCCACATTCCATGACCACTCCTGTTGTGTTCACAAGTTACTGAAAAAAGGAACATGAAATAGCAGCCCGGCTATACCCTCATGTCTACAGTGATAGTCTCTAGGATATGAGATTCAAATAACCCCTGGTCTTTACACCTTCCCATAAGATAACTGAGTTGACTTTGTAGAATTAAAGGATTGTGTTGAAGTTATGAGTAGAACTTCTCCTTTACAAAAAAAAATTGAGGATATTAGAAACCAACCTCCTTTAGTTAACCAAAAATGTTTGAAATTAACTGGATGTATTATTTCTACATAATGTAACTCACTTAAATAAATCAAGGCCAGACTCAGGAATTGGGGGTGATAACAGTATCTTTGGTTTTGGCTATGAATAACCTCTTTAATAAATTTCTCTTTCATTAAACTATAATAAATGTACTTCACAGCAGTAATTATTTCAGTTGACAGAGTTCTTTTGGAGAATTATTTCTTTTTTCAACTTTATTAAAGTATAATTTTGTCAATAAAAGTGCAAGGCATTTAAAGTTTACAACATGATTTGAAATATGTATATATTGTGAAAGGATTACACCCAAGTTAATTTGTAATTTGGTATTTATTTTTATTTTATATTTAAATATTTTTATTTCTATTATTGTTTAAATTGATTAATATTGATTTACAACACTGTATGTGATTCAGAGGTATAGGTTCAGGGCTTTAAATGAATGTTACCATACTACAACCACAAAGCACCCATCATCCTCCACCATAGTCCATTGGACTCCTTCCTCCTTTTCCTCTCCACCTTCCTGCTCCCTCTAATATTCTCAATTTTACAGTCAGATTGAGAATTTGCTTTTGTTTTTTTGACCCTTTGTTTTGTTTCTCTATACTTCACATATGAATGAAATAATCTGTAAATTTTTTAGACATGGAATGTTTTTAGACATTGTATTTTTTCTAGAAATTTGGTATGTATCTATAAACCAAAAAGAAAATTTTATATTCAGTTGGAAATTTAAAAAAATATCTAATGTATAGGAATGTGTTGAAATCACTGACGTGAGAAAAAACTTAAATCAAGTAAAAAGCATTGCGATAACAATTACATGGTTATCAGATTTCTCTAATCAAAATTATTTAGTAAGCACTAAGATACCATGCTTATTTTTATATATCTATTACACAAAAATATCTGAAAATAGAAAAATAAGTACAAATGATACGTTCATTGTCATTTATGCCAGGACTTCCAAAGAGAAGACTTAGAAATCATCACTGAAAGCTCAAATTAAGATAAATATATTGGAACGCCATGGTTTCAGTGTCAATATCACATATTTAGGGTAAAGATGAAAGGAAAAACTGTGTGGAGGTAATTTATTATAAAGCACATTTCATTCATTTCATCCATAACAATTTTCAGTACAGTATAAAGAAAAGGAGCACTGGGTGTCTTTTGCACCATGGAAACCCACAATCAGTTCCCAACCCATTACATCAACCTGAGGCTTTCGTAAGTCTTCTGCTATTGCTTCTAAAAAGAAGAAAGTTTGGAGGAAGGAGGTGGGGAAGAAAACAAATGAAATGAGTTGTGCATGGGTTATAATAAGGTTTCTCTGCTGGTGTTCTTGAGTGACATTGTGAGTAGCTGAAACATTTTGTTGAGTCTTATTTTCAATATTAGACATGTGTTACACTAGTCTTGAAAAATCTCAGCTAAAATCCAATACTGACATTTTCTGTGATCATTTAACTTCACAAGAGCAATTGGCATTTTTCAATCAGTTTGGACCCCTGGAAGAAAAAGCAAAGTATATCTGTGAGAAAGATAAATAAGGAAAACCACTCAACAGGTATAGTAAATCTTTAAGATTTTCCTGTGGTATGCCTGAGATGGCTCTAGTGTTCCAGGTCCTAGAGTTTCTCACAGGACTAGTTCCTTAGTTTAAGGACATAATTAACTGCAATGTTTCTCCCACTTGCAGAATCCCAGAATTGAAATAAATTTAAAAAATTGTTTCCTCCTCACAAAGAATGTGAGACTGCTGCAGGATAAAAATGAACCATCAATAACAATATCTTCTTGAGGGCCTCCCTGGTGGCCCAGCTGTGGAGCTGTCGGCAGCGCACTATGCGAGTTCGACACCCAGCCGGGGAGAATCCCACATGGTGCAGCAGACCTCTCCTGCCTCACCCGCTGGTCCCCTCAGCAGTGTAATTCTGATCTGCCTGTTCTGCTCCCCACTCTGTCTCTGGTGAACCCTCTCATCACCCCACGCCTCTGGCCTGTACCCCAGCTTGTATGTATAAATAAATCTTTAAAAAAAAACAATATCTCCTTGACTTTTAAAACTGTTGTAGCTAATCCTATGCTAATCATCACATAGGTTCATAAACTCAAGATAAACAAAACCACTAAATTAGAATATCTTGACCCCCTTCAAATATACTGCTACAGAATTCTACATGAACTTCAGTCATTTTCTACAATTTTTACTTGTATTGTCTTCATTCAAATAAAAATTATTTGTGAAAGCTCAAATAGGTAAAAGTAAAATTATCTTTAGGTAAATGTGACCAGAACTCTATAGCTAAGGTATGTACACATACACACACACACACACACACACACACACACACACACACACACAGGGGTAGATGACTTGTTCTCCTAGGAGCCTCTAGGATCCTGTAGAAATGCTGAGAAGTCTATTAATTTAGTCCTTCCACCCTCAAACAGTACCATAGCTAACCCATCTAATGAGACTGTAATCTACTGAGATTCTTTTTTTTTTTTTTTTTTAATACTTGTGGAGTGTAAGGTGGCCTTACTTCCTTGGTCATTCATGATTTTTTAAAATCAATGTGCATGGGAAATTTCCCCACAGACTTAGCCTCAACACCTTGATGTTTAATTTTGTTCATTTTTCTCTGAATGTAACAACAGTGGGAGAAATCCTATTTCTCCATGTCAGTCTTCCCTGATCTCATTTATTAAGCAATCCCTTGGCAACTTTCTAATTTGTTATAAGAAATGTGGGGGGGAAATGGTCAAGTTAAGATAAAAGGAAGGTATCAAGAAACCACTATAATAATGAAAATGTGCTGCATGAAATAAGAAGGAATGTTAACTCCATATCCTCAGGTATGAACCAAGCAAGATTTTGTTATGTAAAAAACAGACTCGCAATGGAATGCTGAAAGCAGAGAAAAGAAAAAGATTTCCTTTCACTGAGACCAAACTAACCACTCTTTAACTTCCTAGAATTTTGCTTGGTGAATTGCAACCACATCACCCATCCTGACTTCCACTTTTAAATCACCAATCTGTTCTCTATACTCCTTGTGTCATGGCTTTCAATCCTTTTATTCCATTCTAGCTGCTCTCTGAACATAGCAACTTGCCAATACCCAGGTCAGTCAATTCATGTGACCGCCTACTGGTAACATTAGCAGTGAATTTTATATGCTGAGGGGTGATGATTAACAAAATAACACAAGATTAAATCAAGCACAAGAGGGCCTCCCTGGTGGCACAAAGGGTTAAGTCTCAGCACTATGCAGCTGTCCAGAGCCACTGCAGCAGCCATTGGATTCCCTACCAGGGAACTTCCCACATGGCGCAGCAGACCTCTCTTGCTCCCCTCAGCAGTGTACTTCAGTGGATCCACCTGTTCTGTTCCCCACTGTCTCTGGTGAATCCTCTCACCACCCCCAACACCTCTGGCCTACACCCTAGCTCTTGTATGCATAAATTAAAAAAAAAAATCAAGCACAAGAGAAAATGATGCTACCAAGAGATGCTGTAATCTGAGATGTGTGATGCAGCTGGGATTGATCACTGTGACATTAAGACAGCTCCAGCATCACCACGATGGCACTACCACCATATATGCAGTCTACATGACTGTAGAGACTACCTAACCAGCAGATCAGGTTCTCATATGAACTTGTGTTATATCATATTTAAAAAGTGGAACTTCACTTTTTTAATTAAATGTATTTTCTTACATCATTGTTCATTTTTGTACAGTATTGCATTTCTTCCCTCAGTTATAGTCCCTGTAATTCTCCCACCACCATAGCACCTGTGATCTATCACCACAATCCTTTGTGCTCTTCCCTCTCCTGTTTTGACCGCCGTCTCCCTCACCTGCTGTCTGCCTCAGATCTATGGTCAGATTGCAAGTTTTGTCTTTTCACTCACCCTTTGCTCATTTTCTTATTGTAAGGACAAGAAGACACCAGGAGCACAGATTCTCCATGGAGCTGCACAGACGGGTCAAAAGGAGGAGTTCTGGAGCCCATCAAAGCTTTTTAGGCTTTTTTTTTTTTTAAAGATTTTATTTTATTTATACATACAAGCTTGGATACAGGCCAGAGACATGGGGCGGCGAGAGGGTTCACCAGAGACAGAGTGGGGAGCAGAACAGGCAGACCAGAAATACACCGCTGAGGGGAGCAGTGGGCGAGGCAGGAGAGGTCTGCCGCACCATGTGGGGTTCTCCCAGGCCCGGTGCCGAACTCGCGTCGCCGCTGCCGACAGCTCCACAGCGCAGCGCTCAACCGCTGCGCCACCGGGGAGGCCCCTTTTTAGGCTTTTAATGGTTTCTTCTAGAGAGGCAACCACATATAGGGCAGGTAATGGAGCTAGGGGGCCAGGAGGCTGGCAGGCCTCCCGTGCCCCCAGCGAATCTTCACTCTTTCTGGGCTCCCTGGCAGTGTCTTGTGGCCTCTTTGGTGCACCCTGGAAGGTCCTCTGCTCCACACTCTGTTCTCTGCTGCCGCTGCTTCTGCTGCTGCTTCTGCTTATAAGCCCAGTCTCTGGGTTTGGATGTGCCCACTCACACATGCCCACACCCTACTCCAGGCGCCCGCCATCAGGCATGCAGGTAGGCCTACAGAGGTCCATCATTGAGGGAAGGGCAGAAAAACCTGATGATGCTTTTGTTTTCCCTACACTTATATCCCACCCATAAATGAAACCATCCAATATTTATCTCTTTCTTTCTGATTTATGATCCAGAGATTTCACTCCTAGGAACCTACCCAAAGAACACAAAAACACTAATTTGAAAATAAATCTGCACACCTATACTTATGGCAGCACTATTTACAATAGCCAAGATATGGAAACAACCCAAATGTTCCAAAACTGATAAATGGATCAAGAAGGTATGGTATATACACGCAATGGAATACTACTCAGTGATCTTAAAAGAAAAACTTATGCCATATTTAACATGGGTGGAGCTGGAAGGGATTATGCTATGAGAACTTCACATTTTTTATTAAATGCCATATGTTACTTTCAAGCCATAATTTCAGATTGCCCAAATTTCTGCTAGTTCATGTTAACCTTTTCTATACTCATATTCCATTGGTTGATAAATAAATATATTAGGCTATAATTATCATTCTTCATTAACACAGAAGAGAACATCTGTGGGCAGAAGTTTCTCCTTGATCCTGCCAATGTTCATTTCATGTTGTTATTTTGAAATGTGAGATGCCTCTTCTTTAGATGATCCAAATTTGCCCTATATGGCTGAGTTTCTCATTTTATTCCTTCTGTAGAAGGAACAGTTAAGAACCAACTCCAAGCTATGATGTCCTAAACGAACTCCATCCCCATCTCCACACTGAAGAGGTTCTGGCACTGAGGACCACTCCTATGATGCTATGATGAAAAACTGGGGCAAGTACAAGTAGTATTCAGACTGAGGAACAAGACCCTGGCAAGAAAACTCCCTTAGGAATTTACAAGCGCAGGCTCCTTAGCAGAAGTGTTTGTGTGTGCATATAGGGTTGTATATAGGCTGAGACATGTTTTCTGGAATGCTTTATAAAAAGTCAAAAGGTTTTAAAGTAAATAAATAGACTATTTAGGTGATTATTTTCTTTTGTTTAGCCGCTAGCCTGGGAGTTAGCAAACTTCTGTGAAGAGCCAAATAGTAAATATTTGGGACTTCAAAGCTCATAGTCTCAGTCACAACTGCTTAATTCTGCAACCACTTCATTCAGTTCCACTGTTGTAGCCAGAGAAAGCAGACTGAGACAATACGTAAATAAATGTGTGTGGCAGTGTGCCAATAAAACCGTATTTACATAAACAGGAGGTAAAGCAGATTTAACCTGAGGCCTGTTGTTTGCCTCCCACTGACTAAACTAGAGATATATTATTTTTAACATAAGCACATGTACAAGTTAGCTGAATAGGTAGAAAGGAGCCACTGAAGGTAATTAGCGTATTCATGAAAATTGTTACCTGTGAAAACATTTCCCAGGGTCACTGGCAAACTTAACCCCAGTCTTAACCAGACCCAGCCTGTTTGATTATGAAGGCTGTCTTTGTTTTATTTTTAACCACACTTGCATTCCTTTGTTCAGACACTGTTACCTACAACATCTGCACGATAGAAATAGAAAAAGGGGTTTTCTTGTAATAAATCCTCTCTCATTTACTTTAGTAAATCTTAAGAGTGCCAAGAGACTACACAGGGAATAGGAATACCTCATTTTGGAAACACATTCCACTTTTCTCTGCTTCGCAGCATCTCTCCACCAGGTGAGTGAAATCCACAACAACCGATTGGAATTGCACCTCCGTCGCATGTGGGTTCTGCTTCACAAGGTTGTTGAGAAGCCTGAATCAGAAATGAGCAGCAAAAATACAAGTAAGTCTTGGGTTTTATCAGGTCAGTTTGCAAACTGGCCTCACTTATTTAGGCTTGTCTCTCCTCCCACTCATAAGTATAAAAGCCCTGAAAGTTCCCTGATGTTTTCCTAACTCCCAACTCATTTGTCATGTTTTATTCAGCATACTTTCTTCAAGTACACCTGTAGGGTAAGTGAAATGGTCAGACTTTTATGTCATTGGCCCTGTGCCTATCACCTGTAGCCTTGAATGCAGGAGGCCCTTGGGAGTGTGGGCCCGGGCAGGCATGCCTGATGATGGATACTTGGAGTATGGTGTGGGCATGTGTGAGTGGGCACACCCGAGCCTGGAGGTGGAGCATTTAAGGGCTGTGTTAACTCAGAAACAAGAATAGCTAGGGCGGGACGGCTACTAGAGGACGAATGGCCACAGAGAGCCAAGACCACAAGACTATGCCAAAAAGAGCCAAAAGAGAAAGAATAAAGATTCCCTGAGATCTGGCAGGCCTCCCTACCTCCTGTCCCTTCCCCCTCCACCAGTCGATAGAGAACCTGCCCTGTGCTTGCTGGTAAAACAGTACCCTTTCAATACAATTATTACATCAATTTTAATTATATCGATGTAACTTACCAGTTTAAACATTTTTTTCTACTGTTCGCTGCACTGGATGTTAAATAGGTCATATACTGAAATATATAGTTTTGTCTGTAACACTTTATTATGAACAATTTATTCTAAGCAAGTCATTTCCAAATAAATGACAAGTATAACACAGCTGAAAGGTGATGGTCCCAGATACATCATTAAAGATAAAACCAATAAAATAATCCAAAACTTCAATGGCTTGAAAGTTATCTAGATTTCCCTCACAGAACATTTATCCCAAAACTATGTAAACAGTGTTTCAAACACTTGACTATTTAAAATTGCAACCTGATTTCTGTCTGTGTTTAAGAAAAATAGTATTCCAACTCTTCCAGTGTTGATCGTTAGAGAAAGATCTTTCCTTTGTAAAACTGTTTAGATCAAAGATATGTAACCACACAAAAGCAGCGGCATGAAGAAAATGTATATTTATTGGTCTTTTATTCTTTCCCCAAAAACCTTTGCTTAGTCTTCATTTTCAAATTTATGTTGATAATGCTTAGTATCCTTACTTAGGCTTTGAATAGCTATAAAAGAAAATATCTCAAAGCTCTAAGTAGCTATTTCAGTGAAACTCTAAACCAAATATCCAATAACTATTTCAGATATTGACTATTTTAATCTTTGCATGCCAAGCGGCAAAGCACTTTTATTACAAGGCAAATGCTCCACTCCTCCCTGCCCTGCTTGCCTGGGCTGGGCTGCCCCAGTATTGGGCTCAGTCGCCATCAGCTGGAGATGGAGAAAAGCCATCCAGCCAAGGCGAACAAGGACACTGTTGTCATGTCCTGGTGACACGCCCATCTCCCCAGCTGTCTCAGCGCGGGCAGTTGGCTAATGCAAAGCAACTCACTGAGTCCCTTGGTCCTGGATTGAGGTTCCCCTCATGTCTTGCTGCCCCGCTATCACCAAGATCGAAGAGCCCTATTTTTAAGTGGCCTAGTTCAGGTCAGCAAGTCATGAGCAAGGTCACCCCCTGAGTGCAGGCAGACACGCGGTACAAACTGGAGAGGTAAGTGAGGAACAGGGATGCAGGAAACTGCTCTTTGCAGTTCCCCAGGACTAGCCTACTCAAGTAGTGCCCACAGATCCTACAAGAACAGCCACATGACCATGTCGTGCCAGCCCCGTCTGAATATTAAAATATGAAATCCAGTTTAAATGGTAACCCACTGGGCAGCCTTCGTGGAGTTCTGTAGTGCAAGGAAAGCACTGAGCAGGTTTTCTACAATCAGGGCAAATGGGTAAAGGAGAGCCTGGAACCCTCAGTGGCTTTTTCAGGCTTTTAATGATCCTTCTACACCATTTGTAGTGAGGCAACCAGGTGCAGGGCAAGCAGTGGGGGCGCGGGGCCAGGAGGCTGGCAGGCCTCCCAGCCCTCAGGGAATCCTTACTTTCTGGGCTCTCTGGCATTCTCTCCCAGACACTTCTGCACGCTGCTGCACGGTCCTTATATGCTCAGTCTCTCCACTCAGGGGCTCCCACTTACACACGCCCAGCCCACACTCCAGATGCTGCCATGAGGCACCCATGTAAGACCACAGGAGTCGATCATTGATGCTCATGACAGGAAGGCAGAAAAAACCTGACCACTTCCATTTACCCTACAAGTTCCCTTCCAGCTCCACCATCTCCCACTACTACCACCTCCACCACCATCATGCCTTCCACCCTGTCTTGAGAGACAAAACTGAAACCACAGTAATTACTAAAATAGGGAAGCACAAGTCAATGATTTCCTTTCAGAAACTATCAATACCACAATGAAGAGACTGGTTTGAAGAAAATGTTCTGAGTTCTAGCAAGACAAAGCCAAAAGAAATTATACCATTTTAACTAAATCCATGTTTGCCCCTAAATTCATGTCCTAGAAATCTAGAAAAAATCAGATAAGGGACAAAGAGTTGTGTGCAAAAATATTCATTGTGACAATTCATGATAGTTAGAAATTAAAAGCTATCTTCATGTCCAATGTTGTGCAGCCACCCTAAACCCAGCAGGTTCAGTATCAGTCCAAGCGTAATCCACCACTCTCTGCCACACACTGCCACACACTGCCACACACTGCCACTCCTACCGCGCCACACCACCGCTGCTGCTTCTGCTTATAAGCCCAGTCTCTGACCCAGGTGCACCCACTCACACAGGCCCACACCCTATTCCAGGTGCCCGCCATCAGGCATGCGTGTAGGCCTGCAGAGGTCCATCATTGAGAGGAAGGTGGAAAAATCTGATAATTCTCTCGTTACCCTACATCCAACAATAGAAAATTGCTAAATTCATTATGGTACTCACATTGCAAAATATTACAGAGTCGTTTACATCTTGTTTTAAAGAATAATTAGTGACAAAAATGCATGCATTAAATTTTTTTCTAACTATAATAAAAATAATGGCAATAGCTTATATCTTTGGATTGTAACAAACTATGTTCCAAGCATGTGCTGACAATTTACTTAGGTTAAATTGTAATTCTTCCAGGTACCTCCTTAGAAAGGCTGTGTGTCATCTCCATTTGACATTTGTTGTTTTTTTGTTTTTTTTTAAGACTCACAACTCTTTTTTTGCTTTTTTTTTTAAGATTTATTTATTTATGCATACAAGCTGGGGTACAGGCCAGATGCATGGGGCGATGAGAGGGTTTACCAGAGACAAAGTAGGGAGCAGAACAGGCAGATTGACAGAAAAATACTGCTGAGGGGAGCAGCGGGCGAGGCAGGAGAGGTCTGCCGTGCCATGTGGGATTCTCCCCTGCCGGGCTTCGAA
This sequence comes from Scalopus aquaticus, assembly GCA_004024925.1. NCBI lineage: Eukaryota > Metazoa > Chordata > Mammalia > Eulipotyphla > Talpidae > Scalopus > Scalopus aquaticus. The sequence continues at coordinate 33,464 of PVIJ01010929.1, read as the reverse complement.
CTGGCATTGCTGCTGCTGACAGCTCCACAGGGCAGCACCCAACTGCTGTGCCACCAGGAAGGCCCCTCCATTTGACATTTGTAACAGTGGTTTCAGACTCCTTGGGGATAAAATATCTGGGAATATATACAAACTAGTGAGGGGAGCCTCCCTCCCAGAAGTTTGTGACTGCTTCTGAAAACTCATCCTAAAACTAGAAGTCAGGCTCTCAGACTTTCACTCAGTAAGAGAGGCATGATCAATGGAAGACAGGGGTAATCTGCTGTTGCCCAACTGAGCCTCCGTTTGATTCAACTCTGAGTCATATGACACTTCAAGAAAGTACTGTAGGAGTATTTTCATTAGAGGACTGCAAACCATTTTAAGGCGCAAGTTGCACTGCTGGGGCATCTACTGAGTGTATTTAATCTTGCAAGTTGTGGTGGGGTTATTATTTGCTTCTCACAACAAAGCAGAGAGAAGCTGTATCATTTCAAGGAACCCTGCTTAGTCTGCAGCAGAGCAGGAAACAGTGGGAGCAGGAGGGCATCCTCTGTGGCACTGGAGGGTTGCCAGGAGGGCATGCCTGGAGAATTCTTAGGTGTAGGTGAGGTGGAGAGAGTTTCATAAGCTCTTCCCTGAGGTTTCCTGGGGATAGTTGCTGAAACTGAAATTTTGTATAAGCAAGTTGTAGCACAAATGTGCAAAACTTGCATTATTCAGAATTAGAACCATAAAATTGATGGAGGGTGACTGTGGGAATGCAGTTCTAGCTACTCTTCTGCATTTTCTAAATTTTCTGTAATATTATGCATTACATTAATGGTAGACTAAATCAATATTTTAAAAATAAATAGAATACTGTAAGCATTATTTTTTTCTTGCCAACTATTCTCGGGGGAAGGAGATTCAGAGCAAGGGTATCAGTGTATGATGTTAACTCTCCTGGGCACCGCAGCTATAAAGGCTGTCATTTCTATAGCTGGGGACACTGCGCTCTGATCCTAGACTCCTGTCCCCCAACAACAGATAAGTCACATGTTTGTGAGCTGCTTACAGTGGCTTTACTTCTGCTCCCTTCCTCCCGCCTTCTTCCTATCTACCAAACAGACTGCTTTCATTAAAAATATCCCCCCTAATCTTTTCTTTTAGTTTTGAATTTTTAATTCACCTTTTAAATTCTTAAATCCTATGTTTAGTCCTCAATACCATCATCTTGTTTTCAGTTCTTCATTTCTATGGTATCAATCTTTTATTTACATTAAATTTATTCGCTGTTTTACTTAAAGCACATTCTAGCCTTTATATACTATCTTGAATCTTAACATTTCAAGTCAATATTTTCCTTCATTGTATTTTTTTTTTAAGATTTTTTTATTGGTGCATATAAGCTGGGCTATAGGCCAGAGGTGTGGGGTGGTGTGAGGATTCACCAAAGACAGAACAGGGGAGCTGAGCAGGCAGATCAACATCTCTGCTGAGAGGTGCAGTGGGCAACACAGGGAGGTGCGCCATGTGGGAATCTCCCTGGCCGGGGATTGAACTCGAGCTGCAGTGGCTCTCTCTGGATAGCTGCATAGTGCTGCGCTTACCCGTTGTGCCACCAGGGAGGCCCTTCATTGTATTTTAAATTCCTCTAATTTGAACTTCTAATTCTTTTTCATTTCATTTTACTTCATGGCCTCAACTTCTACTTTCTCTTTTCTACCTGCTGAATATTTCCTTTCCCCTCTGATCGAGGAGCCCCATTCCTTGTTTTTCATCTTTTTGTGGATTTATGCTTTGATGGTCAGCCAGATATATATAGAAATGAAAGTCATGGGGAGAGCCCTTGCTACTATCCCAAGTAGTTTGAGGGTATTTTTCAGCCTCACCTTTTGATCCACAGTACGGATCCTCCCTGGATATTCAAGAAATCCCTACCCTAACTGTGTCTATGCTACCATTTAATTCACGCAGAGGACACGGTGAACTTACTGGACGGGGACACTTCCTATCATTTTACATTTTCTATTATCTCACTTATATGAAAACTTCCATGTTTTGAAAGTTATTAGCAGTATTAGCGGCCCCAGATGAGGACACACCAAGAGCGAGATGTCGGTAATTACACACAGGTACTTGGAGTCAGAAAAATTGGTTGTAAATGCCAGGTCAACAGCATAGCTACCACATTGCATCATCTGTTGCATCATGTTGTACTGTTTGTTCCCTGCTCAGCCTCAGTTTCCTCATAATTAAAATGCGCTAATACTATTATCTACCTCATATTTTTGTGGTAAGGATTTGGTGAGATGACATACATAAAGTAGTACCTGTCTTTGCCCAGAGAACTTTCTCAAGAGAAAGCAAAACCTGTACTCTATAAGTGAAATGAACTTCTTTTCCCTTATAGTTTGGGCTAAAGAAAGAATAACTGAATGTTACAATGGGTTTTGGTTGCTATTAAAAGTTTTAAAGGATATTTTGTGATCAGCTTACCTTAAGAAATGAAGAGAGATGTTCAAAGCTCAGGTGACTTATTGCAAGTGTTGTGATAAAACGGAACAGGTAACAACATCTTGCTTGCTGACCATACAAACATGTTCACTCTCAGGGCAACAAAAACTGCCTCACCTAATAAGATGGTATCATTGGACTAATCATATTTAGACCATACAAGAGCAAGTCTTAGAATAAATAAACTAATTAGAAATAAGCTTTTACTTCAAATGATCTTGGTGGAGAAGGAACAATGAGGACCAGGTCTGCATTCTCTGAGGACAGGGTTAGCAGCATGTGAGGAGGACGGGGAGTTAGTGCAATAAAAGACCTGACCCGTTCTCAGAAGTTAAGGGCTTTCAATGCATTCTGCTGGCTCAGGAAACTAGAATTTCATTTGTTTTTTCTTGGAAACAGTCACCTTTGGTCAATTCCCCCTGGGTTCTCTAACATCAGATCCATCAACAGAGAAATTCTCTCCAAGGGAGAATACCTGGGGATGCCTTGGCTCTAATTCCAAGAGTGGAGTGGTACTGAGGAAGTAGATGCTGGATACCACTAAAAAAGACATTTCTTTGCTGCAGCAACAAACAAGTAGTCTCTTTTCTAAAACCTGATAATAAATGTTCTATCCAAACCACCTGCGTGGGTGGGATAGGAAGAACTGGGGAAAATGCCAACCACTTGTGAGATCTTAATCATCATAGATTGCTCACAGTAACCAAGGGCAAAACCAGCTCCTGTAGATCATAAGCGCTACATGTGCTACTTCCAATGTCAAGACCATCATGCCTCATCATGCCTCAGTCATAGTTAGAAATCTAAGTCCCAGATCATGTATCTTCATACTGATATTCTCCATCCCTTGTCTAACCCACCCCTTGCTCTCTTTGCCTTCCCTAAATCAACCCCTGTCTATGTAATTTCTCACTAGAAAACTTCCCTCTACCCACAACCTCATTTTTGTTCTAAATGAAAATACGAGGCTCCCAGAGGAAGCAGCTCCCCTGAAGACCTCTCAAGATGAGGCGATTTTGCTTGAACACCATTCCCTTACCACCTAGTTCCCTTTTACTGTTTCCAACATACCTCTCCATCCTCTTTTAAAAGCCACAATTTGCTGAAGTACATGTCACCAAACTCGAACATTCCCTCTCCCTAGTTATTGCTGTCACACATAGAAAGATTTTCTGGTCATACCCCTCATTTTGATAGCCTCAAACCCAGTAAATTGTCTCACTTTCCACCATAAACATTCTAGGGTTCCAAACCGGGGCTCCCTGAGGCCTCCACAGACTTCAGCTCCTCTCCCCTTACCTCTCCTTTCCACCTCTCTTCTTTCCTCACCTTCCCCTTCATGGTCCTCTACTGCCAATAAAAATGCCCACCCAACATAGGACTGGAACATACAAATCTGAAATTAATCTTATTATGACTCTTCCAAGTAAACACCCACACCTGGGACATTTGGCATGACATTTAGGTTCTTCTTTGACTGTGCAATACTTACACTTGTGCCCAGTGTGCAGTTCATTATACCTACTTCCTTGTTAGCAATAAAAAAACAAAATAGGGCCTCCCCGGTGGCGCAGCGGTTAAGCGCCGCGCTGTGGAGCTGTCGGCAGCGGCGACGCGAGTTCGATGCGCAGCCAGGGAGAATCCCACATGGTGCGGCAGACCTCTCCTGCCTCGCCCGCTGCTCCCCTCAGCAGTGTATTTCTGATCTGCCTGTTCTGCTCCCCGCTCCGTCTCTGGTGAATCCTCTCGCCGCCCCACGCCTCTGGCCTGTACCCCAGCTTGTATGTATAAAAATAAAAAAAAAAAAATAAATAAACAAAGATCTTTACCTTTGCTTTTCCATTTGGAATTCCTTCTGCTGCATTTTGCAAAAGTCCTTTTTAAGGCTGATAACTTGCTCACAGAATAAAGATGGAGAAGTATAAGTTTCATCAACTTGCAGCTCATCAAAGCATGGTGTCCTGAAGGCGTATGAGTCATCACAGCAACGTCCCACACCTGCACTGATGGGCTTGGCCTCATGTCTTCTGCATAAAGCTCCAAGAATTAGCTTTGCCTTTCTCCGGAGAGAATGAAAACATGAGCCATTAATTGTGTGGCCATTTGTTGTAATCCAAAGCTACTAAGATTATGTTGAAGTATTTTTAATTTCTAGATTCTGCTACTTCCACTGCATTTCACCATTGGGGAAAAGAAATAGAATGTCTGGTGCAGCTTGGTGCCCAGCCTTATTTTCGCTCTTCCATTGTCCTCAAATTGAGTTCACTCAGACCTCACCCACCTGCAGGTTCCTCATCAGTTCAGTTTAAAAACTAGTGTTCACTTTAGGCAGGAGTTTTCTATGCTCCATCAACTTCAAATCAAGTCTGAAGTTTAAGGTTTGACCAAAGCCTAAAATCAAAACTATTGCTAATATGACTCAGATGTAAGACTGATGACTGGCATTCTTAGTTAAGTAGCTTAACTCCAGTTTGTTTCTATTTTTTATAACTGGACATCTGTAATCATCACAGAACTTGGCACCTGGTAGATATTCCAAATATTTTTTAATTGAATATAAAAAATAAACAAATGATGAAAAAAATCCTTGGATGTTTTCTTAGTTATCTCTGTCATTTTCGAGCCTTTCTAAAATTGTCACTTTTCCTTGGTCCCAAAGTGATATCTGATATTTATCCCGATGCTCTCTGCATGCTTGTCCTTTATACAACTGTAAATGACCTGTCACTTATGTATGTGGGAATGAAATAACTGAAGCCAGTAGGCATCAACATTTAATGTGTAAGTTTTTCCACTTTGGAAGTAACCGAGGAGATCACTGAAAAACAAGTCTTTAGGGATATGTCTAATCAAAACACTTCCCCAATGAAGCTGTGACTAAAGAATAGAAATTTATAATAAAGCAAAAGGAGGGCAGGGATAAACAATAAATTATTTAAATTTGCATATATATATATATATTATCAGAAGAAATGTCAATTAAGCATACAAGAACTATTCTGCCAATTAGATAGGGTAGAGAAAGTTATCATCAAACAAGAACTCATCAGTGTTGAGAGAGGCCTAGAGACTTTGTATACAGATTCCTCCACTGTGAGGAAAGAATAATTTATTATGTGTCACTATAGCCTGGAAGAAATATCCCCTAAAACCTCCCTTGCCCTTCCTCTGATTCAATTTGCACAAATACCTGTATCTGAATTCAACTGTCCAAATATTTTGATTCAGGAAAATGTGTTATCTGGTTAACTGACCCAATTATTCTTGCCATGGGGAAGACATTGCTCATTGTAACTAGCACACTGCTGTTCTGTCTAATAAATTTAACACTGTGGACTTGATTATAATGAGTTCCTTTAAAATCATTACATCATTCTCTTTGTCAAATTAGACTCTGGGATATGAACCAGGGAAAAGCTTGCTGAATCTGACATCCCCAATGTTAAGAAAGTCAGTCTTAGACTCCCTGTTAACTAAATATTATTGGAATGAGCTGATCTGAAAGAATGTCTCCTAGGGACTGAATTGCTAGGCACTATTGATAGTTCATAGATGTGTCCACTGACATAAGATTGACTAAGAGGTGTTGGAGATTAGAGGTTCAACAGGCAAATGTGAAGTCCCAGATGTGCTTACTGCGTCCTCCATGCAGACAAACTGTAGTCCATCACTCAGTGGGCAACACTTGGTGGCAGCAGCTGCCATATTCTTCGTGAACATAACCAACTCTTCAGCAGGTAGTTGTGGGACCTTCTTAGTATAAAGGACTATGAGACTGAAAAAATAAACCCTCTTATTCCTGGCAATGTTTCTGTGCCCTAAATGAAGAATTCTACAGTTTCCTCAATATCTGATGTTGTCTCTGATTCAGAATGAACAAGACATTAAATTGAGTTCAATTCTATTTTTTCATCCTTATTCCAATGACCCAATGACTTATTCAGTATGTCTGGAATTCTCTGCCCACTTCACACATTGCTACACTTTGATTTATCTTTTTTCTACTTAAAAGGATACTATCAAGATAAGGCTAATCTGGATGGCTACAGAATCAGACTTAGAGTAAACAGCTTCTGAAGCAGGCGTACGTGTGGGGCATTAAAGCTTTTTCTGGGTCATTTATAATGTGTAGTGATGGGATCTATGGTAATAATGACCAGCAAATAGATCCTGCTCCCAAGGGGCAGTGAGGGAGAAGGACACTAGATGGACACTAGATGGCATGAGGGCCACCGAAGCTATAGGTGCACACAAGATGGCATCTAAGCCCATCCCAGGAAGCCCATTCCTAGAAGAAATGGTAAGCGACAATAACTAAAAATGAGCCAAGTTAAGGGGTGAAAGTGGGAGGAATACATTTGGGAAATCATTGAATGTGATCTTGTTTCCTTAATTTTGGGGGTTGGGGATTGGAGATTAGAGTGAGGACAAGGAAGAAAGTTTAGCTGCAATATCAGATTTCTGCTGTTTTTAAGACAATTGTTGCTGTGAAAAGAATGGATTGGAAGTGGGCAAGAGGCAAAGTGAGAAGAAACATTTGAAGGCCATCCCATTAATTCAGGTGAGAGATGGTGATGGTCTGAACTAGCAGAGAGGTATTGAGAATTTAGGGATAGAGAGAGATTTTAAGGAGAAAAACTACAGAAACGGACATGAGGCTAACAAAAAATTAGTATCAGTTATTGCATTTACATTATAATGGATCTGAGAAAAGAAACTACTAAGTATAACTTTCAATGAAACAGTCTAATCTAGTGATGTTCAAAGGGTGACCCCTGGATCAGCAGTAACAGCATTCCTGTGCACTTTTCAGAAATGCAGATTCTCAGGTCCCATCCCAGATTTCCTCCATCAGAAACTCTAGTGGTAGGGCTGTGTGTTAACAAGTGCTACAGCTAATTTAGAAGCATGCTAAAGTTTGAGAACCACAGATCTAATCCTTAAATTAGACATTCACAACTGAATACAACATAAAAGAAATATTTTCTCAAAAACAAAGATAATTGTTCTGGATCCATTATACTGGACATTTAAGTTAAGCTCAATATTATGGGACACTATTTCAAACTGAACTTTTCCTCAATACTCTGCTTCTAAATAGACTATTATAGTAAGATCTTAAAGATCACTAAAAATTGGCTTTTTAAAAAAAATAACACTATGGATTTACCATTGTCTGCACCCAGGAGTTGTGTATGTTCCCTCTGGCAAATAACTAGGATGATCAGTTCTCTCTTCTCTCATGGTGACAACACCAAATTTGCCATGTAGAACTGATTGAAACTGACAAAGGACTTAGGTTAGATCTCTTTTGCAGTGTTATTCAAAACCACAGGCAAAGTCCACTACTTAGTGTTCAACTGTGAGGGAGAGAGCCTCATTGAAATAGCGGGAGGACAGGGAGTACCTAACTGGCTCTCTAACTTTTGGGCATTGGTTAGAATCTGGAAACTGTTCTGATAGGCAACAGATAAACATCCAAATTTATGTAGACACATCCCTTATCTTGACAAAGATACCCAGGTTATTTTAGGACTTTTTCCCCTTGGTCTCTGAGATTTTAAAGTTGGAGGAAGACTCAGCAAATCTCAGCATCAGGATTTTAAAAAACGAATCACTAAGAAGCATAAATCTGGACAATAACTTAGAAGCATACCTGTCATGGAAGTTACTATCTCCTAATTTCTTATGTAAATCACAGTGACTTTTTACACGCTCATGGCTTTCACGAACCACTCTTTGGAACATCTCTTTCTGAAAAATAAATGTTATCAAGCATTGTAACATATATCTTAAAGATTGCAAAACCATCTTCTATAATAGTTTAATGTAACTGCTTTTCTAAATCCAGAGTTTTATTTACTTACTGTGTTTGTAAATCTTGAAAAACATCTTTTGCTAAAACAGGAGTGGCCATGTACTTTATGGGGAAGAAAAGTAGGACCACAAGATTGATGTTCAGTTTCCCTTGATAATAAACTCATTCGTGAGTTCTAATGGCATACTTTATAAGCAAAAGAAAAATCACTCATCAAACAAAAAAGAGATCTATAAAAGTAGTTTGCAGATTGAAGTTTAATTGATCAAAGTGTATATGTTTGTATTATTTCTAAAAAGCTTTTTTATATAAACAGCACAGACATATAGCTGGAAATATAGATATATTTTAAGAAGTCATGATTTAACAAAAACATGTATCACCCTGGAATATATATTAAAAAGCACTCCATAAAATGCATTAAAGTGCATCAAAAAGAGTTCTCAGAAGTAAGTGTAAATTCAAAGAGTTCTTGAACCATGTAAATAAAATTTCAGTGGACCTCGCAGGCTTAACTCTTTAGTAAGTTATGGTTATGGTCTTAACTAGTCAGCTCCAGTTGACCTGATCATAATAAGTAGTGTTTGTTATAGTGAAAACTTTACTAGTTTTATAAGTTATTTACCTGGGTTCAACCTTTAGTCCTGTCCTTACTGCCTGTGAGATGTTGGGCAAGTCACTTGAACCACCAGAAAGGCAATACTCTCATCTATAAAATGGAGCTAGTAATTCTGCCATTAGCTTTTTTTAATCAGACTGGTATGAGGCTCAAATAAGACTGGTTGCAAAACTGCCTTGTAAACTCTTCATGTTCCATAAGGTGTTATTATCATAGTGATTCTCATGGAGACCCATCAGTGATATTATGAGAGTGCTAGTGTGTAGAGAATTAAATTACATCACCTTCATTTATCCTTCTCTCTGGGAACAGAATGATGCCAGGTATACTTGATTTAGCCCATACAGGACAAGAAACGCTTCACCCTTCTCTCTACCCCCAACTTTCTGTAAATATGTAAACCACTGATTAGAATAAAAAAGGCCAGAACCAGCAGGCTCCTGGTAAACCACAAATAACTGATCATCTGGTCAGAGATTTGTGAGGCAACCAACTCTTTTCATGTCAAATGCACAATTGGAGCTGCTGCTTGGGAACAATATGGTTTCTGAACTGAATAGAGGCAGTTTCCAGGCCTGTTTGGTGAATACAATTGATCTTAGCTTTCATGCTACTGCTGCTGTGTTAAGCATACCCTCACTGGAAAAAGGAGACTGTACAGAAAAGTTGTCATGAAGTATAGGTTCTGTAAGACAGTGACTTGCCCAGAGACGTCTTTGGCTTAGATGAAATTTGTATTTCTTGTATAGTGCTTATAGTTAACAAGAACATATACAAACATCTTACAAAAAGTGTGGCACTACTAACACACTGGCATTTTCCTATGTTTGTAAACATTTATGAAGAACAGTTTAAAAAAATAAGAATTTACCCCATGGCTATAGCATCCCAGAGGATTTTCTAATTTACAGCATTTTCTTACTAAATCTTGATATACTGTGTCCACTCTTAAAATCACTGGAACTGCCAATTCAGGATGCCTTCGTGAATATTCATAAAGAAACCTATAATCGTATGGAACACATTAGAAAGTAAATAGTAAAATTTAGAGGTCATGAGTTTCTATCAAGGCTGACTGTCACCATGAAATGCATTCAATATTTTAACTGACCTTAAGGCAATTGAAAACATGAAGATAGAGATAGAAAACATGATAGAGAGGTTTTATTGCCCATATTTTGAGATGAGGAAAACAATTCAACAAAATTACAGGATTTTGCAAAGCCACATAGTAGTGAGCGGCAGATCCAAAACTTGAACTTAAAAAATCTTCCTCAATAGCTGATAGTTTTTGACTCAGAGATCCTACTTACTTTTATTAGAAATTAATTTCAAGTGTCTAGGTAGAAATACATTTTTTCAATGGTCTCTGAAACTAGATTTTATAAGTATTCTATTTTTAAAGAAAGTATTGGATGACATTAAGTCACTCTCTTCCCCTCTTTTCCACATAAGCTTTCAAGCATGAGTAGTCCATTAATAATCTACACATTCAGAGGGATAGATAAAGGAAGGAGAAATTTGAACTCTAGAATATTTTCAAAGGAATTATAGAGTAAGAGGAGGACACTCTTATCTTTTTCTTAGGATATTTAGAATTTAATTGCACCATGCAAATGTATAATAAACAAGAGCTCAGTTTTCTTCAAACTATAAATATTTCAACTATTTTCATATTAGGCAAGAATGATAAATTATACAGACAAGAGATTAGAGACAGAGAAAAATATTGGGGTAGAGAAATCCTAAATCTTTGATTTGCAGTCTGTTTTAATAAAAAAAAATCACTTTTATGTATTTCACTCACAAAAATAAAAAAAGGGGCTGAGGTTCTTGAGAGATCTGAACAGGGTTGCAGAACCTCTGCTATCTTATTTAGCCACCTTAATTTACAGATGGAACACAGAAGCATGAGAAAATTAAGTTACTTGACAGACATTTCAAAGCTAATGTATGACAAAGCTACCTTAGAACTTAGGCCTCCCAATTTATAGTCAAAGTGATTTTCACCAGGAAGTTGTGCCTACCAAATTTTCAGTACCAAATGTCATGTTTAGGACTTAGTGGCTTCAGCTAATATTTACTTTTATAAGCCAATGTCAAATGTAATTTTAGAACTATTAGTCATTGTACAAAGAACTTTGAAGAAAACTCAAACTCTTATGCTTTTCAAAATTTAGTTCCTCCAAATAGTGCTTCACAAAATGACTCTGGAAATATTTAAATCATGTAACAATATTGTATTAATACTATACATCAATACTATTGATGTATAGTACTAATGTATTAATGTATTAATGTATTGATGTATTAGTATTAATACACAAATTCACAAATTCATTTGCCTTTCTGAACGGACATCAGAGATGTTTCTTCTCTCTCAACTCTTTAAATGTCACACGTGGCTTTGTTAATAGGTATTAAATAAATCAGAATAGAAGAGCTAATCAGATATACCAATCCCAAGCTCTTACTTAGACATGACTTAGACAAATGCCTCAGAGCAAATTGTGGAAACTTGACTCCTATAATGTTTTTTAGTATTCCTATATTTGTTGTCAACATTTAAAAATCAAAAGATTGCTAAATCTTTCAAAATGCATTAGATAGACCCAACCACCCACTTGTGGCAGGCAACAAGTGTCTGGAGTTGCCTACTTTGCACTCCACAAAGCATCTCCTCTTGGCCACAGTTCTCATTTAGTCACTCATTTACATCATTGACTCCTTTGTCTTCATTTCAGTTTGCAATTTCTTCCAAAGAATCCATAAATATAACATTCCATCATTAAGATGTTACAGAAAGCTTATTACTCTTGGAGGAAGTGATCTGGCCTCGCCTTGAATTGTTCGCATACAAATTGGTCTTCCGTAAATCTGCTGAGTGGCAGGGATGAAAGTTCAGGTTTGTCATCATTTTTTGAATTAATAATGCATTCCCCTTGGAATGGCACTGGCAGTTCACAGCATAGTGCAATCTTGCTGGATAGAATAGCCTGTTTAGAGCAGGTATAGTTCATAAGTTGGCTCTATAAAACATAAAAGAAAGCAATTATTTTTGACGACTTCATTCTGAACTTGTTTATTTTTATTGTTATTGGTAGAAAGCAAGAAATAAAATTGGCACTTTATATTGCTTTGCCCTTGGACAACTGAAAGACCAAAAAGGTCTTTTATAATGACTCATTTTATAAACAAAAGCTTCTCTCTTTGATCTTACTCAAGTATCACAAATTTCTTTTAACATCTCTTGAACAACTTTATGTTCTCATGTCTAGCTCAACAAAATACAAATGAAGAGTTTTATTGTTTTGGTATTGTTATTATTTTAGGATCCCAGAGTAGGAAACATTTTATCTTTGTCATTTATAATATACATTATCATTATATTACTATAATATTACTATTATGCTTACACATTTACTTATATGTACATACACACAAATAACTATGTATGTGTATGAATAAGCTAGTCTCTGCACTTAAGGAACACACAGTCTAGGTGGAGATTCCAATAATTAAGCAACAACGATAATGCATTATAATGGATGTTGTAAAAGAAGTTTACATCTAATGCTTTGGAAGAAAAAATGATTGGCAATCCAAGTAAGAGCCTGTTAGAACTGAAGATCTTGAATGATTAGAGTCTTGAAGGACAAATGGCAGTTAGTTATAAACATATGAAGGGGAACAGCATTCTAGTATTACTTTTATTTGGATATAAAGAATCTTAGAGGTGAGAGAGCATAACATATTTGGAATATGATATAAAGGACATTTGGAGGTTTGAAAAAATTTAATTCAGAAATGATGAGTCTTAAATAAAATGAGCAATTGGGTAGATTTAAGAGCTACTGTGAAGTAAAATTAAAAAGATCCTGATAAAAAATAATTAGATTTAAGGCAGGAATGGGGTGAAGACAATGGATCTAGAATGATATGGGACACTGGGCTGATGGTAGCACAATTTACTGAAATTGATATTCAGAAGAAAAGAACCGATTTGATGAGGATGGCTAAAAAAGAGAAGTCAAAGATTTCAACGTTGGCATGTAGAGATACGATGATTTATGGCACCTACAAGGCACCTACATGGAGATTTCCTCTAAAGAGCTGTGAGTATAGATTAAGAACTGAGGAAAGAAAAAAAAAAACGGGCTGAAGGTCTAGATCAGAGAATGAGAGAGTGCTAAATAGCTAACTATGGGACAAGGTTGAGACTGATCAGGGAGGGTGGTGCATTAAACAACTAGCATACTCTCAAGGGCTTAATAGAATCAAGTTCATTTCTTTCTCAAAAAGATTGAAAAGAAGTATATTGCTGCTAGAGAGTAGTTCAGCAACCAGATTGACAGATGTTCAAACTGTCAAAGTTCTTCAAACTGTCACTTTGAATATTGCTCATAGATTAAGGACGTTTGGGACAGATTTTTGTGAGTCAGGCTTAGAAATGACATAAATCCTTTCTGACGAGAACTTAGTCATGTGGCCCCACCCAATCGCAGACAGATGAGAAATGTAGTTCATGGTCTAACAACTACTGTAGACAACAGAAGGGGGGCAAGAGTCATGACTGAATAACTAACTGTCTCTGATTGTACATGTAAAATAAGAAATGAAAAGGTCAAGAACAAATCTATTGGGAATACCAATTTTTGAAATTAGTAGAAAGAGGGAAGAAAATTGATGGAAGAATTTGTCAGAATACAGACATTCCAAGTAAATGAAAAATTTCTCCTACTATCTCCTATCTTCTAGACAGCAACTTTTTGCAAGACATCATTGGAAAATAAATTAGTGCCATGGATGACTGCTGGAACTCTAAAGTCAGACTTTTGGAATTTACAACCTGACAAAACTACTTCCTAGCTTTATGACCTTAGATGAGCTACTTTGCCTCTTTATGTGTCAATTTCCTTATCTATAAGATGGGAATAAAATAATATTTCTTAAGGTTGTGAGAATTAAATGAGTGAATATTTGTTAAGAAGAAAGGAAAGGAGTGAGACACAGAGTAAGTACCAAAAAAGTTCTTCTTGAATAAAAGAAATGTTTATAAATAGTGCTTGGCACATATTTTTAAAAAGTTAGTACTAAAAATAAAATAAAAAGTTAGTACTGCAGCATTTATTATATAATCATAGAACGTTGACCTTACAGTACAGTGAAGTCAAGAAAAGAGAAAGAATCTTACCACATAAAGCTGAGTTATGCTGGCTGGGTGATACAATAGACATAAGTTATTTTAATTTACATCACTCAATATTAAAAAATTGTGAGTTGTAAAGCATAATCTTATGATATAATGAGCACTGATAAAAATACATAAATTCTAGAAAACAAAACTCATTGTGTAAAACCCACACTTTGTTCCTGAAAACATTAGGAGAAATACTCTAATCAAAACACAATTAAACCTACATAAATAATAAATAGTGGGGTATATTATTAAAAAATGAGAGTTCAAAATATATTTTAGCAAAGCCATTTAAGAATGAGTATAACCAAACTAAGTAATTAAAAAAATAACTGTGATAAAAGCAAACCTGAGATAATTAATAAAAGCAGAAACTCAGATAGAATTGAAAAATAAATCCAAGAACTTTGTCTTGGAGAAGAGCAATAAGTTAAATAGTTCCTTGCTAAAGCTAATTAATTAAAGGAGAATACACAAATGCATGGGGAAAAGGAGGTACAATTATATAATTGATGATTTTAATTATCAAACAACAATATTATCAGGCAGAGCTCTATATCCTAAGTGAGAAAATGCTGATAAAAGAGACTTTTAAAATGAAAATGTACATTGTAAAATAACTACAGTTGATTCTCATTATTCACAACAGTTATAAACACTGAGCTCTATAAATCCTGACTCATTGGCCCGAGGGAAATTCAGGAATAGGCTCCTGCAAGTCTCTGGCCACATTTCCATCACAAATCAAAATATAATCCTATTTTATCTCTGTTTCTGTTTAAAGACACCTTTTCTAATATATACTGTTGATTTATTAACATTGACTCACATTGAGCCACCAGTCCCATAACTCATACCTGAACTAAGTTTACCTAACACACATATTTTTTTCCCTGAGACACATCATGGCTTTCTTGCGTTTAGGAACACTAGACATTACATGAGCATTAAGCTTGGGGAATGTCTAAAACAGTGAAATAACCAATAAAAGCACAAAAATGTGAAAAACATCACATGACACTGATCACTAAAAAAAAAAAGCACTGTTTACAGTATGAAAAGTGAAGCCAGGGGCCGGCACTGCCTCAATCCATCTTAACTCCAGGCTAATATGGTTTGGAGGTATATTTTCCAATTCTAGGACTTAGTTGAGATTCAAAGATGAAACTTAATTCCAATATGGAAGTAAATTAGAGGTCAGCTCTACAAATGACGAATAAGAAGAATAAAGTGAAGTGGGACAGGCTGAGGGAGGAATGACTGATGAAAAGTAAGTAGGCGGGAAGGAAGGAAACTGTGTTGCATGAGCTGAGAAGAGAGAGGAGACACCTTCTACTGGTAATATTGAGAAATAATGACTTTTTTGATTCATTATATACTACTGCCACATTTATTTAGGAATTACTTGCATTTTACAGTCTGCGGTAAATTTTAAGAAATGGAGGATCTTACTCTGCCAAGCACACATGCTACTGTGTTTCCTTCACAACATGCCTGATGCAGATTTTTAACATCCATGGTCAGTTTGGCAATTTCGGAAAAGTCAGCTTTCGGTTGTTTTTTAGTCAGCAGAACCAACTCCCTGAAAAGAAAACTAAGTAATTTTAAACAGTATTTTGATTCACTTCTTACTAAAATTAGTTCTAGTTTATTAAGCAACCAAAAGGATGGCAATACATTTGCAAAAGTAGGATGAAGAATATATTATAAATGTTTTTTATTTCTTCAATGATAGCACACAGAGTCATACAAAGAACTAAATCACAAATGAACATGATTTAATTCACAATCGTAAAATATGGTCATTTACATCATTTAAATTATCATTTAAAGAAGTTGAGTTGCTTAGCAGATAATGAAATGTAAGGCTGATGATTACTGAAAAGTTATCTGACCTGACTTTACTAAGTAAAAATTATTATTGGAAAGTCAAAATGATACCGAATGCTGCCTCAGTTTCCCTCAGTCAATGAAAAGAAACAGAGTTTGAGGAAAAGGAAAGTGTTTTAATTTGTCGATAAATGAGGGCAGCAGACTCGTGTCTGAAAGACCCCCATCCTGCATTTTGGCAGGGTACAGGGGTATTTATACAAAGGGGGAAAAGGGGTGATGGGCTGGGGTATGCAAAGGGGAGGGAGGAAGGGCTGGCAAGTTCTTTTGATGCAGGCATACAGATTTTGGGTGGGCACCAGCTTGCTTTATCAACAACTGCTGTTTAACTTCCTTTTCCTTAGAATGCAAGAAGACAAAGCTGATAAACAGGAGATAAATTGCAAGAGATTGGGGGGGAACACAAACTTATTAATGCTTATCTGATAGGGCAGGAAGAGAGACCAGTCTTCGTAATTGCATCAAAAATAGAAGAAGCGGAGTCCCTTTTGCCTGTAATGACAACTAAGAAAATGCCTGTAATTTCTCTGGAAATAGAAAGAATGAGCCTGCTTTGTAAGGAGAAATGAGCTTTAAGGAGCAACTGTTCTAAAGTGGGGGAGAAGGTTGGATATACAGAGGACACATGTCTTTAAGGGTGGGTCAGGAAAGAGGCACACTTAGTAACATCCCATTCTCTTTCAGTCCACACTCTTCCATCATCACTCAAAAGAAAATATCTCTCACCTTTTCTGTTCTACATGACATTGCAGTCAAAATCTTTCATATATATATATATATATATATATATATATATATATATATATATATATGTTCCAAGAGAAAACAATCCCTTTTTTTTTCCAGCCCCTACCATGCAGAACAATTCATTGTCTCCACCTGAATGTACAGAATCTTTTGTGTAGCAAGGAAATGACTAAGAGACTTGAGTGATGGAAGAAACTGAATCAGAGATTATGGGTAGAGATGAGGATTGTGCAATTTCATGCAGAGCCTCATGTGCCATGAAGAAGCAAGTAGAAGAAATCAGACTTGCATTGAGAGACATTTAAACAAGAGGTTAAGTGATTTTTCTCAAATAGATTTAATCAAAAGTTATGATCCAACCGCAAAAAAAGCCCATAGATTTAAACAGGTAACTTACACAGCTTTTGCTACTCTGTGATCGAATTTAATCCCAATTTCACATAAATGGTGATGCCTCATAGATATTTCCTTAATGTAATTTCCCAAGGGTCCTAGCTATAATTAGAAAAATAACTCATCAATGATATATGGTAATAACAGAAAAGTTAGTCTCATAATTATAAAGAAAAAAGTAAAAAAAAAAGTATATCTCCTCAAAACTAGAAAGTCTTTATTGTCTAATTTAAAAGACATCAAATGCAAAAATGTCATTTACCATCTTTTTAATAAAATAGTATCTCACTTCCCCAGAAATCACTTGTCCCAGTACCTCAAACATTTGGAATGTAAATAAGAACAAAAAAGTCAGCACATAAAAGTCCAGAGAGCCACTAAAGTAAATTTCAGTAAAGGCTTACAGTTGCATTCTGTTTTTATTCAAGTTGCTTTTGGACACATCTTCTACTTACATAAAAAAAATGTTCTGGATTTGCAATATATACTCAAGAGGTGCTTCCCTCCCACGTTTTCACATTCAATAACACAGAATTCTACTTTTGAAATTCTGTTGAAAATAAAGTTGTCCAAATAGGTTATTTTAAAAACTACACACACACAAAATGCATATTTTGCTATGATTGCACAATCTAGAGGCCAAAATGTCTCAACAGTAAGGTGATAGTTAAGTAAAAAACAGCACATTATTTTATTATTCTAATAAAAAGTTGGTATGCTTAAATCTCTCATTAAAACTAAGTACTAAGCATCAGGGTATCATTTAATAAGGTTAAAAACTAAGCCCCCCACCCCTTGCCCAGCAGGAAGGTTTGAGAGACTTGAATAGATAAAGGGTAAGGTTGCTACAGGAACCAAGGCATAAGACCATCACTTTGACCAAGAATGAATGTGGAAGCAGGGCCAGGATACATTCTGTGTCAAAGGTCAAAGCCCAAATCTAAACATCCCAGAAAATAATTGGCCCAAACCTACTCCCGGAGTCATGAAGTGTCCGTGAAAACAGGTTACAAAAGGGACCCCCAAATCCTTTACTCAAACATCTCTCCCATCTAATCTGGCCCCATGCTCCCTTGCAGGCAATTTAAATAATCTGCCTTCTGTTCTCTACTGTCTCTGGTGAATTCCTTCATCCCCATCTCTGGCCCCATTCAGCTATTTCTCCCCATTGAACTAAATACAACCTATGAATGGAAAAAGGAGTAAACGGAAATATACCAAAATTGATATTATTGTGTAGTGGAAATATAAATAATATTTTAAAATTTCAGAGAAGCACTAATTTTTTACTTAAAACATTCTATTGGGTATATATTATTTTGACTTTGTATAGCTTATAGTGCTACTTTTAAGAATAATTTAGAAAACGTATACAAAGGCACAATAATAATTTTATTGAATAACAATCATTTTCCAACACAATTAACTGTACTTTATAATTACTTATATATTTAATTATTTTACTCTTTTTTGGTATTATATTCACTTGAACTCAAATACTTCAAGTTTACTTCTTCATAAGCACCTCTGAAGAATTAATACATAAAATTGGTCTGACCATACATACAATTTTTACATGATTTTCTCTGAGGAAGGAGCAAGAACCCACTAAGAAGCAGAAAGATTGTAAATATACAAAGTGAGGCAGAGGAAGAAAGAACTCTTAGCTAGCTTAAAAGCTTATGTTAACTTTACAGGGGAATGACACACATTAAGGACAATTTTCCACTTAAAAGTGTTAAGAGAAAGAAAACATTGTAACTTAAGATAGTAAACAAAAGGTACCAAAAATACTCACCTGCATGAAAAAGCTTACTCTTCAGAAATGAGACATGTCTGCATGATCATTTGCTCTTAGTTTTTAACTTATGTGAAATCAAAAGGGAAAGAAATGACTATGCTGTTTAGAAATTCAGAATTGGCTTCTGAAGGAATTGGAGTTCACCAGGGAACAAATGATGAGAGAGGTAAAAAAAAATATATAAGCATTTAACTTGTCTTATAAAAAATATTAGCTATGATAACTACTACAATTACTGAGTACTTGGCATATGCCAACAACTCTTGAGATATTTATTTCCTTACTCAAGATAGCAGTGAGAAGCTCAATAGAAGGAATAGGTAAAATTCTCATGAGTTTAGAGTAAAAGGAGATAAGTTCTCACTAAGATGATCAAAGAAAATGGCAAGGAGAAAGTGGCATGCATTTAGCCTTGAGGAATTCATCAAAATAATTATTATACTACTACTCGAGCATAACCTTTGGAAAATCTGATGCCTCTTCAGTAAAGATGGTTATCTGATATTGATATTTAGACTTTTAGCATGCATAAAAAGTCCTTTTATCATGTAGCTATATGCTAATTTATACCTATCCAACACAAGAGCAAAGTCTACAAGTTAAAACTGTCAAATTGTATTTTCCAAAGATGACTACCACAATACTGTCTACCCCCATTTTTTTTGCAATGAGATTTTGACAATCCTCCTTCCAAGGGCTACAGTACATATACTGTCCCTTTCAAACCGGTGAGGTCTTATGATGTCTCAATCAATAGAGTAGAGAGGGAGTAACTTCTTAGACTAGGTCATGAAATGCTATACAACTTTTGCTTTATCCATCTTTTTTTTTTTTAAGATTTATTTAGTTATGCATACAAGAGCTGGGGTGTAGCCAGAGGTGGGGGGGATGAGAGGATTCACCAGAGACAGAGTGGGGAGCAGAACAGGCAGATCTACTGAAATACACTGCTGAGGGGAGCAGCAGGCGAGACAGGAGAGGTCTGCTGCACCATGTGGATCAGCTCCCTGGCCAGGATCGAACTCATGCCACAGTGGCTGCTGATAGCTTCATAGTGCTGAGACTTAACCCTTTGTGCCACCAGGGAGGGCCCATGCTTTAACCATCTTGAAGTCTTTGGCAGTATGTGAAAATTCTAGTTGCCTTGAGACCACATTGGGAGAAAGCCCCAATTAGCCAAGGCTGACAGAGCACATGGAAATGTCATCAGTGCATATGAGAAGGAAGATGTTGAGCCTTTAGCCCCTGAGCTTCTAAAGAAAGATAACAAAATGTTTAGCATTCTTTGAATCACTAAATTTTGGGTATTTTGTTATACAGTGAGAGTAAATGAAATGCCTAATATTTATTATGAAGTAGTAGCTATATTCGATCATGCTTCTCCAAGTTTAATGACTATACCAATTATATCTTATTAAATGAAGTCTTATTTATATAACAGGTCTGGAGAAAAGCTTCAGATTCTGCATTTCTTTCAAACCACAGGTGATGCTAGGCTGCTGACCACAGTCTACACTTGGCATAGCAAGGCCCTCAATAACAGTTGGCATACGAATATTTTACCTTTGTCTGGAAACATTCTGTCTTACTTTCTTCTTGGCAACATGACTGAATAGCTGTTTCATAGCAAGCAGACATGGTCAGAATAGTGGGCCCATATAAGAAGGGATGCTTTCTAGAAGTTTCATAAATATGCCTGTAATTTGACAAATACAACGCTGTATAATTTGGAATTCAAAAATATGTGCTAACAACGTTCCTTCAATACTTATAATTCATTTAGTTTTGTAGACATGGAACTTCTAGAATTTTAGGGAGGTGAATGTGAGGTAGCACTGTACTTAAATGCATCAGATGTTCACTGCATTAACCAAACATCAGTAAAGACGTTTATAACAACTGATGTGTATAGCAAAACTGTGGTAACATTTTCTTTTGGTTAAAAGTAAGAAATCTTTTCTTGGTAGATGACTGGGGTGGCGGCCATTTGGGTTGTTTACCAAATATTTCCAGTTCTCTTTTGAGGCAACTATTGGGACTGCCCATTCCCACCTTCTCTGAAGTGAAATGACAAGTTATTTGCTGTGGTTAGTGATATTTGAGTAGAAATGATTTGTTCTATTTGTTACTGCCAAATAGCTTTAGAGGGAATGCATTATTTGCCATCATTTCCTGCCTTTAATAAAGTAATATGGAGGCAAGTGTTGAAATGGGGTGTTTGTGGGTCTGTCAGTGACTGTGATAAACAGACCTTTTAACAATCTACATTGGACAGATTCATGAGTGACAAATGAACCTTTTGTTACATGATGTTGCTGAAAATTAGTGGTAATTTACCAACACATTGTAATGTAGCCTATCCTGGGACTACTTTTGCTGTTTAAAAACCTACAAAAGGAAAAATCATCCACAAGCCACAGAGGGGGAAATATAGGTCAAATTCTAGAACTGAGCTTCATTCATTAGCAACTGCATAAAACTTAGAAAAGTATGTCTGTGCTTTGCATGTTACCCCTTCTCGGTCTCACCCCTGGGGTCCCAAAATCTATCCTTCGAAGTTCAGTCAAAAGGTTTGTATCAGCCCAGTTTGTCAAGCCCAACAGCCCAGTTTGTCAAGCCCAACTTGTGAAACAAAACAGCACAACTGATATTTTCAATATGTGCCTGCCTCCCTAAATAAGACAACATGCTTGATAAGTATAAAATTTCACTAAAGCCATTCAGGACCTCTTATCTCTCAATGCTCAGTTAAGAACTTGTTTTTGTGCTACAGTTACCCTTACAAAATATTCAAGATGGGTCGATCCTTTTCAAATCTCCAAAGAAAAGTTTAAATGTAAAGACAAGCTTCTAATGATCAGAGCCTTTTTAGAAATGAAATGTCCCAATTGCAAGGTAACATAGGATCACACTTGGATAGAAGTTGGGTACTAAAGTCAGAATATGCTAAAATCCTAGAATGATAAGAATGATCGTTGATTTTCTTTTAGATAATCCAAAACTATAATCATGGTTTTGTGTATCTAAATACTAGATCTTTTGATAATACCAAACAGCTGACTTTTCCTCTAGCTTTGATAAAAGTTATTTCCTTGACTGAGAATTAAGTTTGTGGCTTATAATTATGAGGCAACTAGGTATAAAAACTTTTCATCTGAATATTTATCATTGAACATAAGTTAAAATTTCATATAAAGTAACTCCTTAATACTGACTTCATTGTAAACATTCAAGAGGCTAGATTAACTGCCCGCATATTGATTATAATTTATAATCTCTAAATGTTCAATCCAAAAATTAATTCTGTAATTTTCATCTAGAGCATACAGCACTACAGTAGATAAGTAACCAAGCTATGTAACAATTGAAAATATCTTCTCCAAAGACAAGAGCAAGGTGAAATGACTTACCTCTTCTTTACTGACACTTGATTCTCTCTGCCCATCTTACAGATGTGCTCAGGATTTGGAATTTGGACCATATCACTGTAGTCTGCATCATCTTTTTTGTGTAATAGGAAGCACTTATGTCTTGCTGTGCTGTTCATATTGCAACAGTGAGAAAATACCTGCTTGTCAGCCATTCCTTGTTGATTACAAATATGTTCTAGGAAGGAAGTCATCTGGAGTAGGAAATAATGAAGGGGAAGCATGTGTGGTCTACATTGCTCCCCACAGGATGGTTAAGGAAATATTTCAAAGAAAAGGCAAATGAGTACATAATGTACTTTTTCACCCAAAAGTCCCTGAACGTGGCTCTTTTGAACAAAAATCCTTTGAGGTTTTTAAATCTACATTCCTGTATGCTGGACTTTAACCAGATAGAATTCATTTTCTCCTTTGCTACATAATTGCTTCATTTTCATATACTCGAGAAGTAGAAAAATAAACATGAAGTGTGCAGGGCCTAAGGAATTCAAGATATTATTTTTAGAAATGGAATCCTTTGTGTTCAGAGCATGCCACCCTCTAACATGCCTACTTATTCTGTGTCTTAATAACTGTGATTATGAAGCTGTAATATTTTTTCAAATGGCAAAATCCTATTAAAGACAACCTAGAATTTCACCGCCATTATGAGTAGCATTCCAGTTTGACCAGATTGCTCGTTTAAGAAGTGCTTTGGAGAACAGGGTACCCAGTGTAGAACAAACAAATTGGATGCCTACTTTAATTGTAATGCAGATGCTTCCAAAAGAATTTGAGATTCCAAAATACTCTCAGTGGAAGATTTATTGCAAAAGGCCAAAGAAAAATTAAAAAGAAAACGGTATCTAAAACAACATCTAGTCCTTCTCTATTATTCCCTTCTAAGGGTCTATCATCAAAACTCTGGCCCAGGGAGCAATGTCTCAATTGTAATCATCTGGGAACACTGGAAAAGAGGTTGTCCTCATTGACTCTAACTTTAAGGTATTTTTTTTTTCATGGTATAAAATGGAAATGTTTATTCATTGTGGTTATATTTACTCAGACACACATGTACCTCTTCTCTGCTCAAGTCAGAAGCCTTGTAAGAGACTCATGAAGCTAACAGTCAGTTTGAATTCCCTTCTTTAAGGTATTTTTAATGAGAACTATTCACCAAGAAATAGATGGTAGCTTACTTTTCTTGCTTCCTAATTGGTTTTAGTTTTGTTTCCATGGCAACTTATTTTAAGGCTTGAACTGAGGCGATGTGTACTTTGTGTCAAATATTCAAATAGAAATGTAATAATTTAGTCAGTTTTCAAATATCTTTGGAGAGTAGTAGATGTGTGGGATACTGTAAGCTTCAAGAGATATTTGTTTCCAGATTTCAGGAATAAAGGCAGAAAAAAGTTATCTTTTAAACTGGAAATAAGAAGGAATCACTAGAAAATAAGTGAAAGTAACAACTGGCAGAAGCACTTCATTTAAAATGTGTTTCCAATAAGACTGGTTATTTTTTATATATCCCCTAAAAGTCTAGTAAAAGATAAGTAGGTTTTAGTCCCAAGAAGATTGGGGGGAAAATCTAAAAACAAAGAAGAAAACTACACATTTATATTTTAAATTGCTAGACATGAGAATTATTAGTTCGAAAAAATGTAAATTATAATAACATACTAGAGTTTATCAAGAATTTCCTAATTACAGAATAGACATTCTTTACAAAATCCAATGGAAATTCCCAACATTTTCTACTCCCTAGTAAGAAAGAGCCTATAAAAATATTTACTTCTTTCTAATATTCTTTTAGAAACTGCTTTTAAATTAGTTTCTTAGTTTCCCAGGAATCTTTGTATGTCAGACAATAGTGTTCTAGTGACAAGCAGAGCAGCTAACTCACAAAACAAGCAAGTTGGTATTTGAAGATATAATTCATTCTCTTGAGTGTGTGCAAGGATTCTGATCTCCCAGGAATTAACTGATAAACTGTAGATTTGTAAACCTACAAAAAATTATATTCTGAATGTGACATATACGTACATATTACTGCCTTAAAATTTCCTCCCTGGTTATTTAACTATCCCCCCTCAAAATATCATCTTTTAGTCATAATTTAGCTGCTATTTTTTTTAAGACAGAAAGAAAAGCAGACCATGATTCACCTACCAATTGGAGAGCACATTCTGTAAATGAATCATGTGACTTGACGTTTTTGCACTTCTCAGTAAGATTTATCAATTCTTTAACTATGGTTTGTACTTCATCAAAAGTCAATTCCTGAAGAAACTGAGCAACCATAATGCTAGTGCTGAAACATAACACCATGTGAGTTTAATACATTCAGACCTTTTTCCTCCATCATTCTTTGTTGTATCACCGCCCCACCTCCACCCTATCCCCAAAAAGTTAATATGATTTCAAACTTCAGACAAAAGAATATTGATGATAAACTCACATGTCTCTTAGATTCTCCTCCAGATAATTTTGGCTTTTCATGTGCTGCATGGCTAGGGAAAAAAAAAATGAGATTTTACTGTGTAAGAAGAAATTTTCTGAGTTGAAATGTCTCTTTACAATTCAGAAATCTATATTTATTCAGTCATAAATTTCCAGATCTATTTTATTCAGCTTATTAATGAAACTAAATTACCAGAATATATCTTCACTTATATTTAACTATATGTTATAGTGATATTTCTATTCAAATATTTTGTGTAACTGAAACCATCATTGGTTTACAAATAAATTACAGGTACTTGTATTGGTATTTCTGAATTAATTTAACTCAGTTATTTGATTCTTTACATTAGGAGTTTGCAAGTTCACCCAATAAATATTAGGAAAATTAAAGTTTAGCCTTGGAAGTAAACGCTTAAACATTAACACTTTGTGAGGCTTACTTTGGCAAAGACATTATCTTGGTCATTATCTTCTTCAACTCAACACATACACATACATATGTTCCTATTGAAAAGAAAGTCTTCCTTGCGCTACGAATAGTTTCGAAGGAGCTTAGCAGCTCACTATAAAGAAACCACTATTATGCATTACGTTAACATAAGGAAAGACTTCGGAGATAGCTATTCTAAGTACGGGTTCCATCCCTGAAATTTAACCTGATTTCTGATACTTAACATAAACTTGAGCTTCTGTTTCTCACTCCATAAAATGTAAATAAGTTCCACTACTTTGGTGGTTGTTAGTATTAAACGAAAGTAAGTCCATGAAACATTGAATATAATACCTGACACATAAAAAGTTCGTAAATAGTGCAATTCATATTATTCCTGCTCCTATAAACACTATTCTTCTATCTGAAATAACGTATCCAATTTCAAATACAAGTTTGAAATGATCATTCTCTCACTTTGAGTGGAAGTAAATCTAACCTGAGATCTTCCTCCCTATGTTGCCTCAGTATGTCGACTCCTCCTGTACCTATTCCACAATTCTCAATCCCTCCGTTGACAACGCTGATCCTGAAAAGATACACTTTTCTAAATACCTTTTTAGGCACGTGCCTTGTCTCCTAGCACATGGGGTGTATAGGTTGTAAACAGAATTTCCTACCTGTATCTAGTAAACTTCTGTGAAGAGTTTGACATTTAATGTAGCTGAAGAAAATGAGAAAAAGTAGGAGTCTAAAAATCTTCATTATTTCAGCAGAATTTTTCAAGTGTATTATCATTTGAGATAACTAAAGAATCCTTTTATATTCTTTTCAAGTAATTACTATTAATAATTAACCTTTCTCTGGTGAATATTTTTTCAAGGTCACTCTGACTGATAAAATTGAAAAATTCTTGACAAAGAAGAGATATTGTTGATGGATAGCATTCATTAATGAATACTGGCTTTTAAAATGAGTCCTAAGGGGCTATTTGTTTTTTGTTGTTTTTTTTTTAATTACATGATATAGGCTTTGCAATAATCAATAAACACTTTTGGTAAATATCTCATCTCCTGGAAATGCCTATTGACATGTACAAAGTTCTAAAGTGGCAGAGAAGATAAACATGTGCCTCACTAGATTCGAGTTAAAGGTTAGGGCCCGAGTTCCAATATTGGGCATATTTTCAAGACCACGGAGAGAGGTAGGAACACAAGCATTGGGAGTAAATACAGGTGATAGGACCTAATTTATTGTCTACTGTGTGTCTAGTCCTTTAAATGACTATATTTAGATAGCAAAAAAAAATTATTTCTTAAATAAAAAAATTAAGATTCAGTGTCATATAATTTGTTCATGTACTCACAGAAATTCAAGTCTGAATTTAACCCATGTCACCCAAGAGGCAGTATTAAAGCCAAGTTTCCAACATTCCTCAATGGTTTCTGCTTTGACTTGCATACAATTTTTGAGTCTAGGGTAAGAAGCAGGTAATCGCTAATTAAACAAAAATTCTAAAATTCAAGTAAACCTCCCAATATTCAGAAATGGGAGATCATTGATTACCATTTTAAACATTTCTTTCCTTAGTTTCCTCATTTGTAATACACTGTTTGGACCATAAAAATCTCTAAAATTGGCAGTCCATTACTTGATTCTGCATCCACATATTTTCAGTTTCCTATGCAAAAAAAAAAAAAAAAAAAATCTCAAGAGTTATATTTGCCTGAAAAACTGTAACACCAAATCTGTTACTATCTGGATCTGGAACACTGACTTATGGTAAAGAATAGGAATGATCCTATGAGATGGGAAGATAGATCAATAAGGGAAGACTTTGGCAAATTTCCATCTCTTTCAGGATCTCTAAGAGTCCTGAAGTTCAGCATCTCCCTTGCCAACCATCTTTAAAGTTATTCCCTTGAGTTCTTACCCTACGTCTCCTGGTACTATTAGAAATGGATTTATAATTCTAGGGAAATCCTCTGGATAAGTGCTGCTGACTTCTGTCCACTAATCGGGCACTGCTCTACCTCTGAAGTTAGACTAAACCTCAGAAGCATTTATAGCATAACACCACAAGACAGCCACTATAAACTGGAGTTGGCACTGAAGAATTGTTTTTCAATCCTATTATAAGTGTGCTGAATTTATTCTTTAAAAACAAATAATTGGTCAAAAATAACTTTCCATGGAAATCTTTCACCCAGGGTAGAAGTTCCTTGACAAATTAAAACAATGTTAAATTCCCTATTAGTGCCTAATGGTGGAATTTCAGACCATAGGAAAGACAAGTAATGGAGACTAATTATGCAAAGACAAGAGAATGGATTTTGTGATAAGTCTCAAAAGACACCATAGAATTTATTCTTTAAGACAACAAGCATGCTGGCTGAGTTTAAACGTAAAAAGTGGGAGGTATACAAGTATAAGACTCAATGATGACTTTTTAATAAGCATTATTTTATTTTCACAATAAATATCATAGCAGAGCCCTTTAATCATCCCTGTGCCTATGACATCATCTGTGATCAATTACTTACTACCCTCCCCTGCCCAGCCAGACACAAGAACCAGGTCTAATCGGCTTGCATTTATATTCACAATGTGGCAGACAGTAGGTGTCTAATAAATATTTGCTGAATAAATGAATGACGATCCCGAGATTATTCTGTAAATACTATTCCAAAAGAATTCTGAAAAATTCTCATTTATTTTCTATTAAAAAGTCATCATCTTCAATTTCAGACACTGAAAACTAAGAACTTGAAAAGCCAAGAATATGATCGGGGTAATCAGATATGAACCCAGCAGCACCTTCATTTCCTGCCTTCACTCTTTCTACCATTCCTCTCTCCTTGGCCCCCACTGCCTGGCACTTACAACTCCAACAGTGACCTTGACCTGGAACGGAGGGAGAAGAGCCCCAAGTCGCTGATGCCTCCGGTGCGCCTCCCCCTCTCTGAACAACAGATTTTTGAAGCCATGAAATATGGCCATGCCTAAGGGACAGCTTAGTAAACAGCGGCTAAAAATAATATTCTGGAATTAAAGACCCCAAATTCAAACCCTGGTCCTGCCAGTTGCTAGTCCTGTGACAATGAACAAATACATTTATTCCCCTCTCCCCGCTCCACCCCCCAGTCTCAGGTTTCCCGCTTGTAAAATAATAAAAATGATGCCGAACTATAGAGTTGTTAGAAAGAAATGAAATTATGCATAAAGAGATACATGTACAATGTTTGTTACATTGAAAACATTTCATAAATGTAAGAAATGGCAGACGTGGTAATAGCAGTAGCAATAGTAGTAGTAATAGTTGTTGAAGTTTATGGAATGAAAAGCTCAATCTCTTCCTTACCTTACAGAGAAAAGATGTTTTAAACATATAAGGAATACTAAAGAATTATACTGAGAACCAAAGAATGTTTAAAAACCTTAAACAGATTTAAAAAAAAAAAGGAAAAAAAATCACAGTTATTGAAACAGGACCATTAAAGCCCACCTGTGGCCATTAATAGCAATGTAAATTCTAAAAGAATACACAGACTAACTATAACCTGACACTTTAGTAGAATACAAACAGCAAACTAGTAACACCCCTGCCCTAAATCTTAGTGACAACCTACAAACTCAGAGGATGAGTCAAAATTTTCTGTCCATAATCAAACACTTTCTCATCTTGCCCCTAATCCCCCACAATAATTCCATAAATCTACCTTTTCTTCTTCCTATGCTGTCTCTAGTGAATTCTTTCAGCCCCATGGCGCCAGCAGCCTTTCACAACCATTTCTTCTCCACACGGCTATGGTAGTGGTTGTCACCACCGTCATCATAGCTGTAGCAGCAGTATTGGGAGTCACCAGAAAGCCAAACTGACCCACAAGAATGTCTTTGCACAAGGGACTGTATTGTATGAGGCCTCTTCCCACATTGTTGCTGTTGCAGTCATGCCTCCCCTTGATGAGGTAGGGTTAGCTGGTGAGCAAAATATGCTGAATGAATGCATCTGACTGTTTAATGATGCTATCAAGTTGATAATTTTGTGTTTACTACTTGCTGTAAGAACATGATTTCAGGTAAACACTATGGAAAAATCTATGTATTGTCAAAAAATGAAATTTCACCCACCTCTGATAAGTTACTCTTCCTCTTCTCAGCGGCCTGGAAAGAAAAATAGCATCTTATGCAACAAAAGAATATTAAATGTTAAAACCTGGGTTTTAAAAGTCACGTATACAAAGAGCTACTAGTGGTAATTACGTCTGCCTCTGTGAGGGTCCAAATACCCCTTCACTGACATTGTACTTCATTGTTATATGTCCCCAACATTTTGTTCTTAAAATTTGTGCATAAGTCTTAACAAAAGCTGCAGGGAAGAGTGCATTCTTTATATATCTCTTTGAAATCACAAATATAAGGCTTTTCTTTTTACGTCTGTAAATACTGCAGTAAGACTGTGGCAACAGGTTTATTGAGGCTTGTGTGCCCAAACCAACCTCGTCCCTCTGCCAACACTCATAGATTTGATTTGTACCCCCTCCCCACCCCACCTTTCTCATCAAAACATCTGAGAGCAACAGCAGCAAGGAGAGGATTGATTGTGTTGGGGCTATTCAGAAAACTGCTTGAACAGTAAGAAGTCCTGGCATTGATGTAGCAGTAGTACATGAATAGTGTAGAGAAACATTACCCACCAATACTGGGGTCCATTAGCTACAGGCAAATGGTATGAACCAGAAATAGACATTGAAACAGGAAAGGTGAAAAGCTAGGGAGACTAAATAAGTGACAAATGCATTTGACATTTGATTGAGATAGAAAATATTACCTTTGTTGGTTTTTCCTTGATGATTTTCAAGCAACTTGGTTTTGGGTTGCCAATTTTAGAAGCTGAGAGGAAAAAAAAGGATAAAACATATAGGAAGAAAAGGACTTTATTAATTAAATTTAGAGCAATATGTTGCCTTGAATTTTATAAAGAAAAATTAAGCTGTTCCCATACTATACCTAATCATTTGAACCCCTCCTCTAAATTCCCACAAATTAAGCACTTATTTGGAAATAAGAGGACTCTCAATCAGAATGAAACTCCATGTATATGTGTGTACATGTGTGTGTGCCTTTGAGTGTGTAATATGAAGTGTGCACTCAGCACCCCTACTGCCTTTACCTTCCATTCCCTCACTATGCACATGTATTCTCAATTGAGGGTTGTTGGGACAAAGCCCAGGAAGATGAAACCCCTGAAAACTTTATTTCCCTATCCCTTCTTGCTCCCCTCCCTTTTGAGCTACTATGAGTTCCTTTGCAAGACAGTTTGACTATTTTATTAAGAAAATGAGTGTTTCAAAACAGAAGGGTAGGAACTGTGGTATAATTTGGTGATAATTATTACCACCATCACTGAGAGGTGTTGAGCTGCAGTTTAAGTTACATGACTAGCACTGCTGGAATTAGCAATCATGTTTTCCTGACATCTTTTATTATCCCATGTTGTCACCAAGGAAATAGTGCAAAATGCTATATAAGAGGGATGTCTTCGTAGTAAGTTGTAGAGCAATTGTGCTCTCAAACAAGGGCCTCAAAGAAATTGCAGGGAGGAGGCAGGGTCTTAAGGGAACTTTGACTTTTTGCTTGACCAGAAATACCAGTTGAATTTCTGTGGAGAAAGAATAATTGACCTCTCCATTAAAGCAGGCTCTGGTCTCCCTTGCTTTGTAGCACTTCTCCACCATCTTAGAGAAATCTGTAAGCAATGACCGCAGGTTCTCTTTTGTAATCTCAGGTGTCAAATAGTATTGGTGTCAAATAGTATTAATTATAGATGTTTTCTGAAGCTGTTGGTTTCCAAAATGCTTATTAGCAGTATCACAAGTCTGGAGATGGGGGAGAGGTCTTAATTGGGTGATTGTAAAAAAGTTTAAGTATTGAATTAGTAGTGAAAGCATCTCCTGAAATTTTCCTGCTGAACTTTTAAGATGGATTTCATGGTAATATTTTTTGGAGGGATTTTTAATGACAAAATTGGTGTAAAAATGTAAACCTATGTTATATCTTCAATATGCACCACATTTTGGATCATATGTCTACATATTCATGTCCAAACCAATCTCTATTCCTCCTCCCCTGATGGCTGAATGCTGTTTCCACTCCAAACAATGCTTGAATCCAGAAAAAAACAAAAACAAGATCTTAAACTGTTGGGAGAAAAGTTGTCCTGACCTCCCTGGTGGTGCAGCGGTTAAGTGCTGCACTGTGGAGCTGTCAGCAGTGGCAATGCTGGGGAGACGCCCAGCCAGGGAGATTCCCACAGGGTGCAGCAGACCTCTCCTGCCTCACCCAACGCTCCCCTCAGCAGTGTATTTCCGATCTGCCTGTTTTGCTCCCCATTCTGTCTCTGGTGAACCGTCTCGCCACCCCACGCCTCTGGCCTGTGCCCCAGCTTATATGCATAAGTAAATAAATCTTTTAAAAAAAATAGAAAATTTGTCCTGAACAAACTCCACAAACCGGTTTTATGGACGCCACCCCTAACCCAAACCAAAGAGATCCAAGACACCAAGCACTGCAAATCCCATAATGTCTTCACCACCCAAGGGAGAATTGCTGGGAACTGAGGGTAGAGTTAAGCAGCCTGGTTTGGTATATAACCAGACATGTGGGCCTGGGGGGTGCCTGGTTTTTCATTGACCTTTAACATGCTATTGGGGTTCCAGCTCAGTGGAAATTGTAGGACACATTCACCAACTTAGCTCTCTGATTTATGAGTTATTCCTTTCTTCATTTCCTCTTTTTGTAAATAAAGAGTTATTCCTTTCTTCATTTCCTCTTTTTGTAAATAAACCCTTTTGTTACCCCTTTTTATGTGTGCCTGCAGTTGAGTCTTATTATAAGTCCCTTTAAAGCACATGGGAGAGGACCAACAGTCAGGCCAATCCATTTCATATCAGGGTTGCCCTGTAACAAAAACCATGGCATTCATAGTAATATGTGATAAAATGAAAATAAAATTCCTGACCCTCTTGGGAGTCTCATTTTTTTCAACCATTAAGGGTGAGATTCTCAAGGCGAATTATCTATGACATTCCCCAGGAAAATCCAATTCATTATGAACCTGCATATGAGTCTTTGCTGACTGCTTAAACTCATCTTTCCAAATGTCAATCTACTGGACTCTCCATGTCTCTAGCAAAAGAAAAAACCATCTAGGCTTTGACTTAGAAACAAAAAATAAATATGCTCCAGCAGTAAATATTCTCTGATGTTTTTGTGACACGACAATTGCGTGGAAGGAATGGGATTATAACACCAAGTCTCACCCATTATAATAAAACTTCTCACTAATATCTAGCATACTTTAGACTGAAAAAAAGATAAATGGAAAAAAAAGGCTTATACCTGTCATTCTTTCCCTGGAACTCCTCATTATTGAAATAACACAAGCCCACATGAAGGGCAAATAAATCTTGAAAAGCAGTTGGAGGCACATATGTTTTATCAGCTTCTATGCCTTCAATGCAGTGCTGTCTGAAAGCAAAGTTTGTTTTGCAACAGTGGTCCACAGCAGGGTACCCAACTCTTCAAGAGCCAAATCCATATGTACCAATGTAAATTAGAATGGTGTCTTGGAATATGGGGAGGTAGATAGATTGTTCTAAGGTCAGAAAACTGATGTACTCATAACATGACACTAACTGCAAAGGAGAAGTAGAGGCTGCTGTTCTAAATGGCATTATACCAAAAATTTAAGCCATGATGATTTAACTGACTGTAGACTAATTTCTTGTTAACATATGCACATTTGTAATTGCAAGCAGAAGGCTGCATTCAATTGGAAGTGATAGTTAAGCACCATTACTCTTACAGTTATTCGCCTCTAGGGATGTCCCCCAGGGTACTCTCCAGCCCATCCCTAAAGAGATACACCCAACTTGTAGATTAAGCTGGAAGCAGCAATCCTCTTACTAAACTGCAAGAACAAGAGAGAGAAATTATAATGTCACTTCAAATTATATAGCTCCCTATATCATTCTGAAACAATACTTTGATTTCTAAATCATTTGCACTAACATATTTCTTCTAGCATAAATAAGAAGTGAAAAAGATGGTCTGGAGAACAAAGAAAATATTTAACATAATCTCCTTTGCTTCTCAGGATTTTCATGCCAAAAAGAAAACTTGTGTTTCCTTAGTTGAAAACAATAAGGACAAGAAGATG